>JAGWEN010000261.1:0-141092 GCA_018703685.1 Orius laevigatus
TAGATAGAGAGCCAGCGACATATTTACTTAACCGGAAAACATAAAGCTACGACCCGTTTAAATCGACAGGACTTTACCTACTGATAGATGAATCGACCGTCAGTCGGTCCAGATCCGGGAGCATCATGCCCAAATTTTGACCTAAAGTGGCCAAATTTTGAGGGGTCATTTAACCGGAAGAACATACACCTGAAATTAACGTGGATCGTTTGGATTTTGTGTGCTGAGTTCAAAAATAATCGACTGACGGTCGAATTTGGGGGAACTGACGGTTATACAGGGTGCTAAAGTTAGTGAAATTGGGCATGGAATTTAACCGGAAGAACATACGGACCGGACCTTCGCTAAATGGTCCAGTACGCCACCCAAATGACGAATATGACACGACTGACGATGTAACTGGGGGAATTCGCACAACTGACGCCATTTTGAATTTCGGTTAACCAAACTTAACCGGAAGAACATACACCTGAAATCACCTTCAATCGATTGGATTTTATGTGCTGAGTTCAAAAATAATCGACTGACGGTCGAGTTTGGGGGAACTGACGATTATACAGGGTGCTAAAGTTAGTGAAATTGGGCATGGAATTTAACCGGAAGAACATACGGACCGGACCTTCGCTAAATGGTCCAGTACGCCACCCAAATGACGAATATGACTCAACTGACGATGTAACTGGGGGAATTTGCATAACTGACGCCATTTTAGGTATTTAAATTCGGTTAAGCAAAACTTAACCGGAAGGACATACACCTGAAATCACCTTCAATCGATTGGATTTTATGTGCTGAGTCCAAAAATAATCGACTGACGGTTGAATTTGGGGCAACTGACAGTTATACAGGGTGCTAAAGTTAGTGAAATTTGAAAAACGGTCGCTATTTTCAAAAATACCACAATTTACCAGACAATAATTGCTCCTACGGGGGAACCATGACTCCTAGCAAGGCCGGACATGACTCATTTCAATAGTAATTAAATTACAAACAATAAGTATTAAGAGCCAAATTTCCCTATCTTTTATGGTTTGGATGTGGTAAGGCTTTGAACTTTGAAAAATGGTCGCTATTATCAAAAATGTCACAATTTACGAGGCATTAATTGCTCCTACTGGGGCATCATGAGTCCAAGCAAGACCTGACATGTCTCATTTTAAAGGTAATTAAATTATGAAGAATAAATATTAAGAGCCAAATTCCGCTGATTTTTATAGTTTGGATGAGGCAAGGCTTTGAACTTTGAAGAATGGGCGCCATTATCAAAAATGACACAATTTACCGGAGATCAATCCCTCCTATTGAGGGAACCATAAATCCTAGCAAGACCGGACATGAGTCATTTTAAAGGTAATTAAATTACGAACAATAAATAATAAGAGACAAATTTCGCTATCTTTTATGGTTTGGATGTGGCAAGGCTTTGAACTTTGAAGAATGGTCGCCTTTATCAAAAATGACACAATTTACCATACTACAATATTATTGATCCTATGGGGGAACCATGCCATCTACCAAGACCGGACATGACTCATTTTAAAGCTAATTAAATTACGAAGAATAAGTACTAAGGGTCAAATTGGGCTATCTTATGTGGATCAAAGTGCAAGCTGTGTATTTAGTGGAACAACACATTCGCGACCTAGACAACGGAAGTTATGTCTTTGTTGGCCATGTCGAAACCATTAAGGATAGCGAAATTAGACCCTCACTATTTATTCTTCATTATTTAATTACCTTTAAAATGAGACATGTCAGGTCTTGCTAGGACTCATGATGCCCCAGTAGGAGCAATTAACGTCTCGTAAATTGTGACTTTTTTGATAATACCGACCATTTTTTAAAGTTCAAAGCCTTACCACATCCAAACCATTAAAGATAATGAAATTTGGCTCTTAATATTTATTGTTTGTAATTTAATTACCTTTAAAATGAGTCATGTCCGGTTTTGCTAGGATTCATGGTTCCCCCATAGGAGGGATTAATCTCCGGTAAATTGTGTCATTTTTGATAATGGCGCCCATTCTTCAAAGTTCAAAGCCTTGCCACATCCAAACCATAAAAGACAGCGGAATTTGGCTCTTAATGTTTATTCTTTGTAATTTAATTACCTTTAAAATGAGTCATGTCGGGTCTTGCTAGGACTCATGATTCCCCAGTAGGAGCAATTAATGCCTCGTAAATTGTGACATTTTTGATAATAGCGACCATTTTTCAAAGTTCAAAGCCTTACCACATCCAAACCATAAAAGATAGGGAAATTTGGCTCTTAATACTTATTGTTTGTAATTTAATTACTATTGAAATGAGTCATGTCCGGCCTTGCTAGGAGTCATGGTTCCCCCGTAGGAGCGATTATTGTCTGGTAAATTGTGGTATTTTTGAAAATAGCGACCGTTTTTCAAATTTCACTAACTTTAGCACCCTGTATAATCGTCAGTTCCCCCAAACTCGACCGTCAGTCGATTATTTTTGAACTCAGCACATAAAATCCAATCGATTGAAGGTGATTTCAGGTGTATGTTCTTCCGGTTAAGTTTGGTTAACCGAAATTCAAAATGGCGTCAGTTGTGCGAATTCCCCAGTTACATCGTCAGTCGTGTCATATTCGTCATTTGGGTGGCGTACTGGACCATTTAGCGAAGGTCCGGTCCGTATGTTCTTCCGGTTAAATTCCATGCCCAATTTCACTAACTTTAGCACCCTGTATAACCGTCAGTTCCCCCAAATTCGACCGTCAGTCGATTATTTTTGAACTCAGCACACAAAATCCAAACGATCCACGTTAATTTCAGGTGTATGTTCTTCCGGTTAAATGACCCCTCAAAATTTGGCCACTTTAGGTCAAAATTTGGGCATGATGCTCCCGGATCTGGACCGACTGACGGTCGATTCATCTATCAGTAGGTAAAGTCCTGTCGATTTAAACGGGTCGTAGCTTTATGTTTTCCGGTTAAGTAAATATGTCGCTGGCTCTCTATCTAAAGGAGGTGTGGGAGATGAAAGGTGAGATGATGGGGGAGGTGGAGGAGATAAAAGGTGAGATGATGGGGGATGTGAGGGAGTTTGGGATAGTTGGGGAAGGTGGATATAATGGGGAGTGGAGGAGATGATGGGAGAGGTGGGGGAGAAGATAGGCAAGTGAGAGGATGATGGGGAGTGGGGAGATAATGGGGGGAGTGGGGAGATAATGGGGGGAGTGTGGGTGATAATGGGGGAGTGGGGGTGATAATGGGGGGAATTATGGGAAAGGTGAGATGATGGGGGATGCGAGGGTGTTGGGACAGTGAGTGGATATGATTGGGGAGTGGAGGAGATGATGGGAGAGGTGGAGGAGAAGATAGGGGAAGTGAGAGAGATGATTGGGGAGGTGGGGGAGATGAAAGGTGAGATGATGGGGGAGGTGGGAGGGAGATGAAAGGTGAGATGATGGGGAGGTGGAGATGAAAGGTGAGATGATGGGGGAGGTGGGGAGAAAGGTGAGATGATGGGGAGGTGGGGGAGATGAAAGTTGAGATGATGGGGGAGGTGGGGGAGATGGGAGAGGTGGGGAGAAGATAGGGAAGTGGGGGATATAATTAGGGAGTGGGGGGAGATGATGGGAGAGGTGGTGGAGAAGATAGGGAAAGTGAGGGAGATGATGTGGGAGTGGAGGATGATGTGGTGAGTGAGGGATGATGGGGGAGTGGGGAGATGATGGAGGGAGTGGGGGAGATTATAGGACGATCCGAGAGAGAGGGAAGGTTGGGATAGTGTTGAGAAGGGATGGGTGAGTAAGGGGATGAAAGTGGAATGTGGTGGTATTTGGAGTTTGTGGAAAGGTCTTTACAGCCCCGAAATGTTAAATTCTTTTATTACTAATTTTTCAAATGAGAATCCACCACCCCCTTAGCAACCGGACCAGAATTGAACCTTGAAATACGTTAAAAACTGGATAAACTTGCATTACCCCAGTGCTTTTAATTACCATACACGTTCCTGAAGTATTTAAATTGCAAATACACGAAAACGTTTGATTTTCGTACGGGATAAAAAAAATTTTGATTAAAAACCGGATTTGTGTGTATATATTTTTTATCCGGAGGGAATCAAAAAAGGTTTATCCAAACGTACGTTTTTTGAAAGCTTCTTGGAAATGAATAAGAAGGGAAAAAAGATATGATCGATAAAAGGTTAGCATAGCGGAGTTTTGATGCTGTAAACCCTCTTTAACTCTCCGCCTCCTCATTTTTAACATGGCAACCCGATTCTCGAATTGGTGACAAATTAGATTCGGGGTTGGAAATTTTTATTTCTTTTCTAATGATCTCATTCTTTGTACAAGAGCTTGGTTGTCGTTCTGGACGTTTTCGATGTATTCGGACATGCAGATGACGGTTTCCATGAGGCCGAGCATTTTGAGATTCGTCTCGTTGAGCTCCTTGTTGAGGATTCGGACGTTCTCGTTCGTCTCGCGGATTCGACGGCCGTCACGGCGGGCAACGTACGAACGCGTCGAACCGCAATTATCTGAAAGTTTTGATCCGTTAGTAACGTCCAGAGGCTTAAAAACCGTCTGGAAACACATTTTCTAAGATGAAATTTTGGGCCAAAAAAGTAGTAACAGGGCCCCCCCTTCGGTGTGGTAAAAAAATGTTTTCAAATCGAAAAACCGACCTCAGATTCGTCTTCCTCGCCCCAAAATTAGTCTAAAATTACATTTTGTACGAAATCAAAAAATGAAAAAAATTTGGGTCAAAAAAGTAGGACATGGTCCCCCCTTAGGTGTGGTCGAAAAAAATGTTTTCAAATCGAAAAACCGACCTCAGATTCGTCTTCCTCCCCTCAAAATTAGTCTAAAATTACATTTTGGACGAAATTGAAAAATGAAAATTTTGGGTCAAAAAGTAAGTAAGGACCCTTAGGTGTGGTTGAAAAAAAAAATTATCACAAAAGCGACCTCAGATTTATGTTTCCTGCCTCAATTTCATTCCACAAATTATGCTTCTAAGTGGTTCCCTATTCCAGTAATTACCTTCCAAATATTCGAGCTCACGCTCCAAACAGTAAGTTTTCCTCCAAAAATAGAACGCAGCTCCGATAGGTATCGCTAGGAGAAACGCGAGCCTCGCGACCCCTCCAAAATCGCTCATTTTTCAACCTCCAGTAACTTGTCTTCAATATTCAAAATACCATTTTTTCATAAAAACCAAAATCTATCCGGTTATCCATCGCTATATCGTGAAAAGTTGTCAACAAACAATGAATTTTGATAAATAAAAACACCATATGAACATAACTATAACATAACTAGCAGAGCAAGTTTGAGGTTTCAAGAATTGGACTATAACAATCGTTCGAATCGATGTTATGAGCTGTAAAACGCCGTGTAATTTCAGTCTTTTCCTCCATTCTATTCTCTACCTGTAACCTACCTCGATGCCTTTATTTTCAAACCGCATCTGCACAATCGAACTTGAAAAGGTGCGGTCGAAGAGAAAGTGCAAGTGTCCGTGGCAAATGTCCATTGAGGAAACGTGAAAAAAGAGATGTAACCGAGAAAACGATACGCCCTTTTCTTTCAAAATGGGGGCACGGGGGATTTTACGAATCGCTAAATCTTTTTTTCACGTCTACCTTTCAAATGGGCCAAAATTCGATACGGACTGGCAACTCCGATGTTCCCACCAATAGCACCTTATCAGCACGAATAACTCTCATCAAAATCTTAGAGAAAAACCAATAACTCTTTCCGAAAGAAAATTTAAGCCTCTACAACTTTTATTTTATTACTTTTTCATCTCAGAATCACCGTATTCGAGATAATAACAAAAAACTCCCATCTTTCATATTACATCCGTTAATGTTAGGCTTGATGACGTCACTAGGAGGTTTGTGATTAGACTCGTCCGTAATCAAGGTAGAAAAATGAAAACCGTAATTTTGATTTTAAACATTTCATTTTTTTGAAATGAACCAAATGTAGATCGTTCAGACTGAATAAATTATCAAAAAACTGCATTTTTCTCCCCAAACAATGAAATTTGTTTTTTGTCCAACTTTTGTGTCAGAACCGTTCATGAACCATGATTGTGAATTTTTTATTCAAACCGCAATGATGACACAAAATTAGCGGGTTAAGAGGTATATTTTGAATTAATAACGAGGACATTCATTAAAAAGGGATTTAGTAAAAGTAGCTCCCCTGCTTGCCCCAGGGGGATGAGGCAAGCTGACACTTAAAAAGTCCAAGGTATAAACAATCAAGAAAAAGATAACGTTTTTTAAATATTTATTTACAAAAAAAATTTTTTCTTAATTTTTTTCCCATTACAATATAGGTAGGTACAACATTTTTATGGACAATAAACAGTAATAAAAAGATTTAAAAGTATTATTTTAAAATTATAATTTGTATTTACACAATTTAAATTGAAATATTACAACTATAAGTCACCTAAACTACAACAACGATATTGCACAGTAAAAATTGTCAAAACTAAAAAAACTTGACCAGAATTTTAAAAATAAATAAATTCGGAATTGAACTAATTTTTTTGTTAAAAACAATAATTTTGATGTAGGAACTTCAAAATGATATTGATCGATTTAATTTTCTATAAATAAAGTTAAGATATTTTGTTAAAAATGGCCTTTGAATTACGAGCGCGCCGGGTGGTTAAAAAAAGAACTAGTGACAGGTTGTCGTTTCAGGGAGGTAACATGGAAACCGGCGCTTTCGTGTAGGTCTTTCAAAAGGAACAATTCGATGTAATTATAGCTATGATTATTCTTCTATATAAGCCAATAAATAATGTATTATTTACACAAAAATTTTTGTTTTTGATAGTAAAAATGGTTATGCTACTTCGATACATTCGTCGGAATCGGAGTGGGAATGATGGTGCGATGCGGAAGTCGGGGGTAGTGTCATGGAAAGAACGCCACCAACGGTCGCAGCGGCGTCTTCCTGAAGTTTTCGAAGACGCTCCTGCTCCTCACGTTTTTGCTTCCGCCATTTCGCACGACGGTTTTTGAACCAGACCTGAAAGAAAAAGGTTTTTCAGTGATTTTAGACAGTGTGATTAAGGTTGTTTAATTTAACAAATGTGTCTGGGATTTGAACAAATTAATTCAATCAGGAAAGATAAAAGGAAAGGGATTCTGGGATTTGGAGTGAGGTTAAGCCGTACAAAGGATTTCGGAGGGTAGATACTCGGAATAGGCGAGAACGTTAATTAGAGTAGGGTAATAGAGGTAACGAGGTAACCGTAGGTAAGAGGATTGTGTTGGCCCAAAGCCGACGATTCTCTAATAAATAACTGATGTTCTATAGGAAGGGAGGAGGGGATTAGAGTCGGGTTTTCCCTCGGGCGAAATTTTCGGTTTAATTACGAATCTCCGAGAACCCCGATCGAACAGGATTTTGACAAAGAGAAAACTTCTGTTTTCCGTTCAATAAACTCGAAACACAAACGCAGGAATCCGTCAGGAAGACATCGGATGAAGCAGCAGAGCAGAAAGTTTTTATCCGGAATCATGATGGCTATTTATCTCCAATAAAGGTTCCCATTTGGTTTTCGAAGTTAAGCATTATCGGCAGTGGACGGATGTTGACTTATTTAGGTTACAGTCTCCATCTCGCAAGGCGGGGAATTGTAAATTGCGCCAATCCCTCTTTTACCTGAGAGCTTTACCCAATTAAAATGACCTTCTTAAATGTAAATTCCGCCAAACTGTCCAAACTTATGGAACGTAAATTCCGCCAATGATAAGAAAAATGACCTTGCAAATTCCGCCAACCTACTAATAAACACAAGATTTTCGTAAACAATAGAAAATAAAAGGATTAGGTACTCTTTTTCAAATGGATTATTATAATTTAGTTAGTTCAATACAATACAATTAATTCAATTAAATACAATATTTTTCTGAGACTTCAAGCTTTAAGGATTTCGAAGTTCATTTTTTCTTTTTCGGTTTTTTGGACATTTATAGTGTTTTTTGAGAAAAGATTATGGTTTTCAAGCATTCGGTTCATCCTTGATGCATCGTCAGAGTTTCAGGTGATCCGCGTGCATGGTGAAACACTATACTTCCGCGTCGATCGTCCGAGTTCCCCCTTCCCGAGTTTCCTCCTACATTTTGCAATCCACAAAACGACAATCCACGGCCAATTTGCAATCCACGGCCGTAAGAAAAACTATTGGCCGAAACTCGGCCACGATGATGACCTTGTACTTATATATAAACGCCCATTTTTTCGTTAAAATGTTAAACTTTATTTACATGTATTCATAACTAAAATAAATTAATATCTTTTTAACTTCCTCTTTTTTCTTCCTTTTAGTATGTACATTATCAAATTATCCACTATGTGGGGGAAAAAATTCGTTGGCGGAATTTACCTTGCTAGTTTTTTCTGTATTGGCGCAATTTACAGACTAGGTCTGTTCCTCAAAGAGTTTATGAACGGTTGTTAAGTATGGCCAGGTATAAGGATTGGCGGAATATACTACCGCCCCGCAAGGCAGCTCTCCCAAAGGTTCGACGGAACCAAGTGCTTAACTATCGGTTCCGGTTATGGCAGGAAAACCGGGAATTTTACGGTTTTTGTCGTATTTAGAAGACATTCCATAAATGGACGATAGGGGGAAGATTAGAGAGGTTTAGCCTCCGGCTAAATTTTCCCCCGTCCTAGGTAATTACGATTGTGGTAGTGCCTCATGGGGTGAATTTTTGATCCGTGAACAATGGTCCGACGACTGTTTTCAAACCAAACAAAACTAGGGCCTGATACGGGAGCGCACGTAATAGAATAATCCCGTATTTCCCCGACCCGCAATTATTCGCCTCAGCCGGGGAGCGCCTTTTTAATAATTCAAGTCGAAGTTTGAGACAATACTCGGTGCCCTTTTATAGTCGGAAAAGCGGGCGGGAGGCTAAAACCGATTTAATTACTTCGGGAAACGGCTTCTCCCAAGGGGGGGAGGCTGAATAAAATATACGCACTAAGAGCATTGTTCCGCTAAGTGTCCCCTTGCGCCGGCTCGACCCCCCTACCATCGGAGCCTCTAAACGCCAAAACGCCCTCCCCAAACATGGCCGTTTTTTAAATACAAAAAGACCCCCTCACTTTTTTTTAAAACCATTTTATCTACTCAAAGAATAAACTTGCCCTTTTAACAACACAATGGATTTAATTTAAACCGAAAATTATGTTCATGATATATTGATATAATTGGATTCAAAAACAAAATATTTAAAACATCGCTCGAGGCTGAATACGAAATAATTTAATACACAATAATAATGGAGACTGACGTAATGCATTATGGGAACTATCGAAGTGATGGATGCTATCTCAACTTACGTCGGATATTGACGCTATGCATGACGGGTAATGACGTTATTCATGATGAGTACTGATGATATGCATGAAGGGTATTGACGAAATGCATGATGGGTATTGACGATATGCATGATTGTTATTGACGATAATGCGTTATTGTTATTCACGATAATCCGTAATTGTTATTCACGATAATCCGTAATTTTTATTCACGATATGCATGATTGTTATTCACGATATGCATGATTGTTATTGACGATAATGCATGATTGTTATTGACGATGATGCATGATTGTTATTGACGATAATGCATGATTGTTATTGACGATAATGCATGATTGTTATCTACGATATGTATGATTGTTTTCGACGCTAAACATGATGGGTATTGACGATAATGCATGATTGTTATTGACGATAATGCATGATTGTTATTGACGATAATGCAGGATTGCTATTGAAGATAATGTATGATTGTTATCGACGATATGCAAGATTGTTATTGACGATAATGCAGGATTGTTATTGACGATAATGCATGATTCTTATTGACGATAATGCATGATTGTTATTGACGATAATGCATGATTATTATCGACGATATTGTATAATTGTTATCGACGATATGTTTGATTGTTTTCGACGCTAAGCATGATGGGTATTGATGATAATGCATGATTGTTATTGGCGATAATGCATAATTGTTATCGACGATATGCAAGATTGTTATTGACGATAATGCAGGATTGTTATTGACGATAATGTATGATTGTTATCGACGATATGCATGATTGCTATTGACGATAATGCAGGATTGCTATTGACGATAATGCAGGATTGCTATTGACGATAATGTATGATTGTTATCGACGATATGCAGGATTGTTATTGACGATAATGCATGATTCTTATTGACGATAATGCATGATTGTTATCGACGATATGCATGATTGCTATTGACGATAATGCAGGATTGCTATTGACGATAATGCAGGATTGCTATTGACGATAATGTATGATTGTTATCGACGATATGCAAGATTGTTATTGACGATAATGCAGGATTGTTATTGACGATAATGCAGGATTGTTATTGACGATAATGCATTATTCTTATTGACGATAATGTATGATTGTTATCGACTATATGCATGATTGCTATTGACGATAATGCATTATTGTTATTGACGATAATGAATGATTGTTATTGACGATAATGCATGATTGTTATTGACATAATGCATGATTGTTATCGACGATAATGCATGATTGTTATCGACGATGATGTATGACTGTTATCGACGATGATGTATGTCTGTTTTCGACGATAAGCATGATGGGTATTGACGATAATGCATGATTGTTATTGACGATAATGCATGATTGTTATTGACGATAATGCATGATTGTTATTGACGATAATGCATGATTGTTATTGACGATAATGCATGATTGTTATTGACGATAATGCATGATTTTTATCGACGATATTATATGATTGTTTTCGACGCTAAGCATGATGGGTATTGACCCTATGATGTACGTTAGGATTATTTATAAGAGGGCTATTGATATGGCTGTTTACATTTCTAAAATTTCTCCCCAAAAACTCCATATTGAATGAAATTTTAAATAAGAGAAAGAAAAACTCCTCAAAAGAAGGTGTTTCATTAAAAATTAATTGTTGAGCCAGAAAGTTGAATATTTTAAAAACTTCTTTTATTTTTAATTTTTTTTCCCTCTCACTCTCTTTCCCTCTCGAATAATTTTTGAACTTTTATGAACGTAAAAGTTAAAAATTCGTTAATTATTCGAAAAATAATTTTTCAAACAAATTAAACGAGAGCGTCTTAAAGTTCTTTTTTATTGGACAAAAACGATTTCTTTCTCTGTTATCTAATTACGTTTCAAATCAAGAGATTTTTTGTTTTTTCTTCAAAAAATAAATTGAAATTTTTAATATAATTGAAATAAAAAAAAAGGAAGGGAACATTATTTAACTCGAATTTGCATGATGGGTTGATAGGCGTGAATATGTTTATGTTGGCCCCCCTGTGGAAAAATGTAAACAAATATGTTTATAGA
Source organism: Orius laevigatus (assembly GCA_018703685.1). NCBI lineage: Eukaryota > Metazoa > Arthropoda > Insecta > Hemiptera > Anthocoridae > Orius > Orius laevigatus. The sequence continues at coordinate 11,417 of JAGWEN010000261.1, forward strand.
ATTTTAAGGATTTTTAAGAAAATGTTTATTTATAAACTTCAGTGTGAAATGAAATGAAGGGTAACGGTATGGCGGATGAGGATTAAAGGCGGCGATTGGACGTTCCTCTGGGCCTTCCCTTTTGATATGATAATCGGTCGTCATGGTAGCCTTTTCCCGAAACGGTAACTCCGATAACAATAATGAGAACCTCCTCTCCCTCCCGCTCTTGTTTTTCCACAGGGTTTAACCCGTCCCTTTGGTCCCCTTTGATTCTCCTACGCTTTTATATTTTCGTTATATTTAATTGGGCAACAAGAGTCCGGGATTTGCTTTTCGCATAAAAAAATCACAAAACTTACTTACAAAAAAAAAAGTTTAGGTGAAAAATATAAAATTCAATTAATTATTTGAGCTCCTTCCATCATTATTTTCTGAGAAAAGAAAAAGGGGGAGGGATCAGCCTTTGATCTCGGCTACAATCGGAATCCATGCAAAGTGAAATTGGATTGAAGCCTTAGAAAGAAGGGAAGAAACTTTTTTTTTTCTTTTCTTTCTCAAGCTTGTAAAATGTAAAACAGGAAAATAACAAAAGTACAAAATGCGATATTGGATCTTTTCTTGGATATACTTCTTTTTACGTAGGAGGTAATCTTATATTTGATATTTTAACTTTATCCATGATATTAATTTTTTCTTTGGAAGACAATGGACCCCAGAAAAAGGTTTTTGTTACCGAAAGAGGGAGGAGAGTTCGACACCATCACTGGGTCTCGATTTCACCCCCTTAGAGAAGTGCTCTCTCCTCCCATTCTTTTGTTTTCTCAGGAAATGCTCTTGTCATACCTATTCAACCCTCCTGTTTGCCCAATGTAACGCTATATCAGCCCTTCTTGAAGAAAACAAAATTTTCAAGTGGCTCATAAAATTTATAGGATATTAATTTAAAAAATTTGGATCTACCATCAACTTTTATGTATTCTTCATTATCAGGGTTGATGAATACATACAAAAAGTTTAGGTTTTCACATGACAAGTCCAACCTATCCAAAAGAAAAATTAATTCTCTACAACTTTTATTTTATTAATTTTTCTTCTCTGAGTAGCCGTTTTCAAGATAATCGGAAAAAACCAACATAGAAATCAAGGTCATTACAAATGGTAAACAGTTTGATACCTCCTCTGCCTCGCCATGTAATAGAATAAGATTTTAATGGTGGAACGCTACCTCGTTCTTAGACTTTATGAGGGATGTTTTATAAAGGGCGTTTCTCCCTTTTTGAGAACAAAAGATGAATTAAGAATTTGAAGAGGATGGTAAATACTATTAAGGGTATCATCAACAAAGCTTTTATTATTCTTTGAGATTTTAAAAAAGGGAGGGCTTCCATTCTCTATAAAAAGGAACCCTCGAAAATGTTATTTTATCGAGATTTCCACATCGTTTATGCATTTAAATCATGAGGGGGGAGAGACGGATCTGTTATTAGACTAAACATGGGGTGAGGAGGGGGGGGGAGCTAATGGACCGTCCTGTTTTGACTCGTCCGAAACCTCTAATCTAGCTTAAGATCCACCCTCGGCACTCAAAACAAACGCCCCTCCGATGTCATATTTGGACTTGAGCCCAGAAACCCCTTTCGAGACTGTTTTCTGAATAAATAGTTGAATTTCATGTTTGTTTTTGTCTCGATTGAGAGAAATAAAATGTTGCCTTTAACTGATCTACTCCAAAATGGCAAAATTAACTACGATAGACGGTGTAAATCTCCCAATTTGGCAATTTTGGGATGTCTAAAGTAGCCCAATCTACGACAAATCGCCCAAAATGGAAACTTTGGAATGTCTAAAGTAGCCCAATCTATATGAATGTAAAATTTGGCAACTTTCTAGTGTGTAAAGTTGACCAATCTACGATGAATCGCCCAATTTTTCAACTTTAGCATGTGTAAAGTAGCCCAATCTACGATAAATTGTCCAATTTGGCAACTTTGGAACGTGAAAAGTAGCCCAATATGGTAGAGTCATCCAATTTGGCATCATTGGGATGTCTAAAGTTGCCCGATCTACGTCAAATTGCCTCATTTGGCAACTTTAGAATATGCAAAGTAGCCCAATCTACGATAAATCGCCCAAATTGACAACTTTTATCTTCTAAAGTAGCCCAACCTACTACAAATCGCCCAATTTCTCAACTTTGGAACGTGTAAAGTAGCCCAATCTACGATAAATCGCCCAATTTGGCAGCTTAGGGATGAGTAAAGTAGCCTAATCTACGACTAATCGCCCAATTTCTCAAATTTAGAATGTGTAAAGTAGCCCAATCTACTTTTTAGCGGATTTCCGTAGAAAAGTAGGCTATTTTTTTTTTTTTTTTTTTTTTTATAATTTAAAATTTATTTGAAAAGCTTTTCAAATAAATTTTTTTTTTTAATTTATTTGAAAAAAAAAAATCGCCCAATTTGGCAGCTTTGGGATGAGTAAAATTGCCCAATCTACGATAAATCGCCCAATTTGGCCGCAACGGGATGAGTAATGTTGCCCAATCTACGATAAATCGTCCAATTTGGCAACTTTGGAATGTGTAAAGTAGCCCAATCTACGAAAAATCATCCACTTTGGTAACATTAGGATGTCTAAAGTTGCCCAATCTACGATAAATCTCCCAATTTGGCGACTTTAGAATGTGTAAAGTTGCCCAATCTGGCAACTATGGAATGTGTAAAGTCTTTATCTTTTTTTTTTTTTTTTCTTTTTTTTTTTTTTTTTTTTTTTTTTTTTTTTTTTTTTTTTTTTTTTTTTTTTAATCAGAGTTTGGATTTACTGTTGATATGCAGAACATTCACCTCCATTACAAAGAGACATTAAGAAATCAGATTCTATTGAAAATTGTTACGGGAGTGCCTAGTCAAAATTTTCGTGATATCCAACTTCCAGTTTTTTTAAAACTTTTATAAAGTTTTTGTTTAAATTTTTTCTCCTTTTATTTGTTATCGTACGGAACGTTTATTTTAATTAAAATCGCGCATTCGGCTTGCATTTCGAAGCGAAAATCCGACGGGGCCCGATTTCGGACCTTTGTTTGCTTTTTAATCCACTCGCCGCAAACACGGCAGAAAACCCCTTCTCTATATTTTAAAACTCGAGATATTTCTGTTGGTAGGGGAGGGGGGCTTTGGTTTAAATTGTAATTCCTCCTCGGGGATGGTGGTGGGAGGAAGGGGATTCGTTCCAGTTTTTAAATGCGCCGGTTGGCCCGTACTTAGCTTCATCGGGCTTAGCGAATAATTAAAACTCTCGGGAAAATTTTCCACTAATTGAAAAACCCGGGAGGTCGAAAAACGTTTTAATTTTTTATCTTTTAATTACCCCCCACCTTCCCAAGTCGGAAACGCGAAATAAGCATTAAAACGGATAGACAATAATACAACGTAAATTATAAAACACTTTACAGCAGAAATTTCCATCATTTTCTGTCGCTTTTGCCTCTTTTCGTGCCGAATTTGAAATCTTTTCCTCGCAAGGTTTGCGTGTTGAGATGTCAATGCTGGGAGTTGTTCGGGAGGATTCAAAAGTAGCCATTGGTATATAGTTTACACGGTAAAAAGTTGTCAGATTGGGATATTATCGGTGGGATAGGCCACTTTCCAAAATCGTGAATGCGAGGGTATCGCAATAACTTCCTTTTTGAGAAAGCTAAAAAGAATCCTCTATGGTTATTGTTTTATTAAAACTCTCAACTCGAGGGAAATCGAGAAAAGCTTAATTATCTCGAAAGGGTTTCATGACAAGCTGATTCTGGAATCGATCTCCCCCCTTTAGCCTCTCCGTGGGTTTTCGGACGTTGAGGCGAAACCCCTAATTTTAATCAGGGAAGAAAAACAGCCTTCCTCCGGCCCCCCGGCAGCTGTAACAACCGAAACGATTTCCCATCGCTCCGGCTCGCCGGGAACCATCAGAAACCCTTATGAATAGCTTAGGACAATCGGGACTTAAACACCCCCTTTAAACCTCTTTCTCTCATATTCACCCAAATATCGCTTATTTTCATCTTCTTCAAGTAAAAGTGATCCGAAAGGGATTTCTGAAGGTTAAAAAATTAAGTTGTGAGCTAGGAAGTCTATTGTCTGAGTGGATTAAAAAGGGAGGAGCCGCGGAAGCGTGAAACGTGCTTAAAGCAAGGGTGGTCCTCTCTGCCACCCACAGCCAGAAGGGGGCCTCCCGGCCTAGGAAAGTTAAATAGAATAACAAGGGACTAAACACCTAAAGGAGACCGACACGACAATCCAAGGGGTTAACCCTCCCCCGTCGAGTGGTACAAGAGGCGAAAGAGCGACCGCTTTATTTGACACATTGTCCGAATTATTGGATTAGGAGAAACGGACCAAAGACCACACGTACTTTTGTCGCTAGACGAAACAGGACTTAAGTGATGACCTCTTCAGCTCGAACATCTCAAGAATCATTTTATTCATCCGTTCTTGATATCTTTTTCCATCAATCCATTCTTCGTTTTCCCATCGTTTTTGATAAATTCTTCATAATCGTTCCTTCTGGATAGAATCCTTCCTATCAATTCTATTCGATCAGTCCAATTTATTCTTCTGGAAAGAATCGTTTATATTCCAATCGGACATCACCCAGCCTATCCGAGCGAGGTACCAGCTACTTCGATTACCACAATCAAGCAGCCAGCCAAACATCATCCTTCTCTCCTCCTTGATGCTTAGCCTATCGTAGGTCCCAAACTCGGACTCTTCACGCTTGTCTATCAGACACGACCTTAGAGTTTGCTTTCTCTGCAGAAGCTCCATTACGTCTTCGCCGATTTTCATGTTCTGAGCGATAATCATCAAACGACCATCAACTCCAGACGCTTATTCGGATGCAAACGTTCACTAACGTCCACAAACGCTAACTCTTCGCCATCATCAAGACCACATCCAATCTTCTATTCCCACATCGTCTTCTGTAGCCGCTTCACCATATCTTCTTCCCCTTAAGTACCTCCAGTTTGCAACATTTTCAGACTAGGTTTGTGGCAACTCTCATCTTCAGTAGTGCCACTGAACGATGTATTACCAGAGCTGATATGGATGTGTTATGAACTTGATATCGCTGAATCGGTAGTAAAGCATTTTTCCTTCTTATGGAATTCTTCCTTTCAATTCGATTCCATCCTTCCATTTTATCCTTCTGGATAGAATCGTTCCTTTTAGTTCAAATTCGATCCTCCTAATTATTCTGATCCTTGATGACTTCTTGCATCGTCCCTTGCAATGCCATCGAATTTATTCTTCATTCATTACATCCGTTTCGATTCTTTCATTCTCGATCAATTTTCCCAATTCGCTCTTGTAAATGAAGGCCAAAATTTTTTTTTTCGTTTAGCTGCTTATAAAACAACGCTTTTTTACTTTTTTTTGATAAAACTTTAGATCGAAACAGGATAAAAAAGCCCTCAGATTTTGCAAAAACAAAATTTTTCTACATGGTTTATCCGATGAAAGGAAAACTGTTATTTTAAAAGAAAAAAAATGAATTCCCCTTGTGATGGAAAAATGGCGCATATAGGGAAAAGACAACAAAAAAAAGGGCGTTTTCCCTCTCGGGGTCATATTTCGAAGAATTATTGTCTTTTCATTTCGTACCTTCATGGCCGGGGGTGGGTTGGATTTATATATTTAGACAGAAAAGCTCCCTTTTGCCGAGTATCATTTTACTTTCGAGATTGTAATCCAGTTTGAGGATTGTTTAAATATGATGGGGGTGCCCCGGGGGTGCACTTAGATGATGAAACCTTTCTCCTCGACGTCCTTTTACACCCCCCCACCTCTCAAAAAGCAAAGAAACCTTTCTTTCGGCAATTTTTGTAAGTAAACATAAAACTTTAGGTGAGCCCCCAAGGTCTATTTAAAAAATTCGCTCAAATGTTCCCAAGCGGATGGTAACTTATTGATCAGTGACTTCATAAACCAAATCGCACACCATCTTTATCATAGTGACCCCAAGATTTTGTGGTATACCGAAGGTGGGGAATGGCCTACTGACATCATCGTACACCATCTTATACTCCATCGTAACCAATCGCACTTCACTATAAACTATCATATGCCACAGTACCCCATCGTACACCAGCACACCTCATCGTAGGTACTTCCTCATACCTCAACCTACAAATGATACTCCATCCTACTCCTTCATACCACATGATTTCCGCTCTATTCCAATTGATATCGAAAACTTGACCAAAAGCCAAGAAAAATGGTAAAAATGATTGATATGTACCTATATATTTTCTTTTTTTTATAATTGCCTCCCAACAAATTCCAGCAGCAGTTTCCGAGGGCGTTTTTTGATTGGGGAAAAACGATTTAAAAAATAAATCACCGTTAACCGAGCTTTCGAAACTCCAGGGTTTTAATAAAAGCCGAAGCAATTAGCAGGCAAAAACGTCGAACCAAATTTTTTTCCCCTCGTCCTTCAGACCGTGAATTTTGGGTCGTTTGGATTAGTTTATTCAAAGCTTGCTCGATTTTTAAATTGTTCTTGCTTATTTTTTTCGCCCATATTCGAAAGGAAGTAATAAATCGGAAAAGGGGGAAATTTAATATTGTATTAACTCCTCCCCTCTCAATCTGAAATTTCATTTCTTCTCTTGTTCACATGCTTATGGCAATATTCATATTGAGAGATTGAATGTTATCAACTTTTTTTCTCCTTCCCCCCTTCTTTCGGAGCCTTTGATATAAAAAATATACAACAAACTCAATTTCCGAGATTTGTCTTCAATTTTCTCGAATTTTATTCATTCGAACCTTTTATTTAGTTTTTATGAGATAAAATTGAGAATATTACATACACGATGATACTGATGTCTGATAATTTATGAACAGCTAAATACCTTATTTTTGAAAAATTGAAAAGAACCCTTCGTTTTTAATTTAACTTTCATTAACCTCTCTTCGCTTTAGCAATTATAATTAGAGCGTTTTAACGACACAAAGCCTTCCTTTCTACCCCCTTATATTTTTTACAATACGAAAAAAATCCCGAATTAATTAATAAGCCTCAGTTTTATTCCCCCCACCTAAAAAAAGCTTTAAATTATAATAAAAAAATGAAGCAAAATTTATAATTCAAAAATAACATAAAAATTAAACCGTTAATTATAAAGCCGCTTTTTTTTGTTATTAAATTTTATTGAATTTGTTTAAAATGGTAAAATAGATTCGAATATGGACAAATGAATGTAATCGGCCCGAGGGTGTTTCCAGGGGCCCCTAGATATTCCTCTCTAATCAACGGAGGGGTCCAGAGGGGGCATTTAATAATAAATAAGCATACGCCCTGGGGCACGTATAAAATTAAATTTGAACAAGCTTTAGATATGAGAAACAAAATAAGGGTAAAAATCGAATTATGCCATTTTACGGTGACTTTCGTACCTCATGATAAGTGCAATACATAATGCAATCAACAAATCTCGAGACGTCATCAAGCCTAATATGCCAAGAAGTAATATGGAAGATGGGAGTTTTTTTTAATTATCTCGAATAGGATGATTCGGACAAGAAAAAGTAATAAAATAAAAGTTGTAGAGAATTAAATTTCCTTTAAGATACAGTTATTGGATATTCTATATGAAGATTTTTTTGAGAGAAATTCGTGTTCATAAGGTTAAGGCAAGCTATCCTATGCATGATGGGGTTGCACGATTCTATCGAAAATGATGGGTTCTTTTGTAACTTAAATAGTGTTAGGTTTGACAAGCTTTTGAATTGAAAGGGATTTGAAGTTAATAAAGATGGGAGGACGGAGTACTCGGCTTAGCCGTCGCAAAGGTAACTAAATTCCCTCCCTTTTCTCAATTAACCTTTTGATCTGTTTCTGAGGGCATCGTACCCCCCCCCCCCCCCAAACACCCCCTCCCCACCACTTTCAGCCATTCCTTTTATTGTATCGTCAAGAGAAGCGTTGCTGATTCGAAGAGACGCTCCCCTACCAATTTAAAACCCGACGACCGTTTCCTAATTAAGCGTTTTTCATCGAAAATGTCGGATCGGCAGAAACCGTCGAGCGTAACCTTTAATCGGCTTCGAATGATCAAAAAAGCCCCCGTGTTTTAAATAAAATGATATAGAGACAGGTATAAAACTAATCCCTTTCGAAGAAATAATTAATATTGAAAAACCTAAGCTCCTTCAAACACCGGTGTTTAAATATTTAAATCCGACTTAGGAGGTTTACAAGATTCTATAAATGCTATCTAAACTTGGATCAAATTAGTCCATTTTTTTAAATATAAAATAATTCAATAACTGACTAAAAAGTGTTAAAAACACTCACCGTGCCGGAAAACAAAGGAAAAAGGAATCTAATTTTGGACTCACGAGGCACCCCTGTCCTTATTTTCAATCCTAGACCAATTCGTCTTTCACTGCATATTAGACTTTTAAGCTTTGTCAATCGAAGAGTACCAAACATGAACTTTTTTTGTCCTTTTTTTTCCACTCGAAAGGAGGATGACAATGTGAGAAATTATTTGGTGGGTGGGTGTTTTGTCGGTGAGACCGCCGGCCGGTGTTTGCTTTCGGACTAAGTAAGGAGGGCTCCCGGGTAAACAGCCGAACAGAGGGGAAAAGCAAACACTCGTTTAAAAAATCGTCCTCTATTATCGGATTCCTACCGTTGAGCATCATTCCTCCGCTACCTGAACGACAATTAACTATTGTTTAATCAACGAGTGTCCTAAACCAAGAAAGGCCAGGTAGGATGTTAAGAGCAGTAGCCTTTACGAGAGAAATTTATTCAGAGATTACCAACTCTTAAGGAATTAAAGGAAGGATTCAAATAAGACATTTACCTCGACGCGCTCTTCTTTGAGATCGACTTTGAGGGCGAGTTGTTCCCGGAGGACGACGTCCGGATAGTGGGTCTTGTCGAAAGTGGCTTCTAGCTGCTCGAGTTGCTCTTCGGTAAAGATGGTCCGATGGCGGCGTTTTCGCTTCGGAGGCGGTGCCTGCTGACCCACTGCCATCGCCACAGCTCCCATATAGCTCGGATACAAGCATGGATAAAGGCCTAAAAAAACGAATCAGTTAGTGAATGACCGAATGGCTACTTCCAACCTCAATTGAGAAATTTTGTGTTTGGGGGTTGGGAAAAGGGCGGAAAACAAAGGGATCATATGGAGGGACGCCTCCGTTTTCAAAAGCCCTGAGGCGAAGTTTACACTCCTTCGCCCCCTCATCTAATTAATTTAACCACATAACCTCAAAATCTGAATTAAAAATCGATGGGGGAGATTTTCGTAAGGGGAGAAAAGCGGAAATAATATCCAGTAACCGTCTGGATTTTTATTTTCCCTTTACCTCAAATTTTTAGGGTCTACCTTTCACTTCGAATTTACATCGAAAAAAAGAGAAATCAGAAGTCTATTGATGTTTACGTAACTAATATTAAACCTAGAAAGAAAAATTTTCTAAATAAACATATAAAAAATGCTGAAAAAGTGTCGATATCTTTATTGAAAAAATCTCTTATTGTCGATGCCTCCGGAGACGCCGTTGAATGGAGAGGCGGTTGTGTGCGGTAAGAAGGTGTAAGTCGGGCGCGGGAGAGGCTAAGAAAAGGGCTTAAGGCTCGATTTCGGTTCACTTCACAAGGAGATTTTACATTCGAACATCATGTTTCTTCTTCTCTTCCTAAGGCTTTGTCGGCTACTTAAAGCCACCACCCTTCTCTCCCTAGGGGATCTATTCCCCAACGGGCCCAGATTGCACTTTTTTTCTTATTTTTTTTTTATCCCATCGATTTTTAAATAATTCTCCCTATAAGATTTTCAGCATTTCGAGTTTTATTTTCTTAAAAAGCAGGAGAACTAATCAATCAAAAGAGGGTAAATTAGTTCCATGACTGGTGTCATAAGCCGAAGAGCAGAAGAGGTAGAAGAACTTTGGCGTAGCTAAGTAGTTTTGGTAAAGAAGTTGGGGGAATCGTTAGGTATGAAGTTTGTGGAACGACATAAGAGGTTCGAGGAAGAAGTTTGGAAGGAACTGGTAAAGGAATGGGTTATCTCGTTTGTATGTTGAAAGGTGTGGAAGATTGGAACCAGCGAACAACTCCGATTTCATCATTCACAGACTATCGACTATCTGCCTCCCTGCTACATAAATATGAGTTAACCCTAATTTATCGAATACATTATTCCAAAAAGGTTCCCTTCCCCATTTTGAACAGGAACGGAATTGATTCGCAATAATCAAAAGCGGAGTTGTAATGCACTTAGCGCTGCGAGGTTAATACATACATTATCGTCTATTATTCCAGGATTCGAATCGAGGTTAGAGACGACGAGTAAACAGAGATTTGTAGATGTAATATTTGAATTGTTAAGTAGCCTAAGGACATAATTAAGTCTCTACCCCTTAACCCCCTTTTCCTTCTAAAAGCATCATTAAATACGAATTATTGTTTTAGTCCTTTATTTATATAATTTAATTTGCATTGTCTGGAGCTGCCTCCGATAAAAACTTCCTCAACATAAATTATTCAAAATTCGATTCGTATGTAGGGAAAGGAAAACAAAAGTTCTTATAATATGATTTCGGTAAAAGATCGAATAAATCAAATCAACAATGAAGGGGTCCCTTTTTTCCCGAAGCTTTTATAATATGGGAGGAAAAATATGTTCGGAATTGTAAATTTTCGCGTAAGTAAACATTCAAAACGAGATTTACATTTTTTAAACGAAACAAAAAAGCTTATTCCGATAAGGCGGAAATTTTGTCGACAAAAGTCAAAATGGCTTACCAAACAAATGAGGCACCAGCTAAATATTTAACTAAAAATTCAGATAATAGCTTACTTGATGAAAAAAATTTCAAAATTTTTCATTTCAGGGACCACAAAAGCCGACGTAAATGCTCGAAAATAAAAACGGTAAGGGCATTAGAGGCATTATTTAATAAAATCGCGTTATGATTCGGGTTATAATTCAGCGGTCTATAATAAACAAACAATAAAGCCCTCCACAACGGACTTTATGTTGATTTTATGCATTTTCCGTTTATTATCCGCTCTATAACGCTCGGTAAAATAGCAAATAATACACTTTATACGCCAAACCGCGAATATGAATCGATAATGTTGTTAAACGGGACGAGATTTCGCTGTGAAAACCTTACTGAAATTTAACATAAATTGAAATAAATTAATTTATGTTTTTTGTACCTAAGGAGGAAAAAACGAAAATGCCAGAAGAATGCGAATATTGGGAAATAATGGCGGGTGCTGGAAGATAAACGCGAACTGGAGAGAAAGAACGCGAATTTCAATGGCGGAATAGGAATGCGAATGACAGAAGAAGAATGTGAATGTCGGAGAATGAATTCGAATGTCATTAAAAGAATACGAATGTTGGGGAAAAACGATGATGCTGGAAGACGGAGAATGTCTGCAGAGAAAGAAGGAGAATGACAAAATAAGAATGCTAATGCCAGATGAAGAATGCGAATGGCAGAAGAAGAATGCGAATGACAGAAGAAGAATGCGAATGACAGAAGAAGAATGCGAATGACAGAAGAAGAATGCTAATGCCAGAAAAAGGATGCGAATGACAGAAGAAGAATTCGAATGACAGAAAAAGATTTCGAATGACTGAAGAAGAATGCGAATGACAGAAGAAGAATGCGAATGACAGAAGAAGGATGCGAATGGCAGAAGAAGAATTCGAATGGCAGAAGAAGAATTCGAATGGCAGAATAAGAATTCGAATGACAGAAGAAGAATGTGAATCACAAAAGAAGAATTGCGAAGGCCAGAAAAAGAATGTGAATTATAGAAGAAGAATGCGAATGCCAGAAGAAGAATGTGATTACAGAAAAAGAATGCGGATGACAGAAGAAGAAATCGAATGATTGAAGAAGGATGCGAATGGCATTAGAAGAATTCGAATGACTGAAGAAGGATGCGAATGCCAGAAGAAGAATGTGATTACAGAAAAAGAATGCGGATGACAGAAGAAGAAATCGAATGATTGAAGAAGGATGCGAATGGCATTAGAAGAATTCGAATGGCAGAAGAAGAATTCGAATGGCAGAAGAAGAATTCGAATGACAGAAGAAGAATGTGAATCACAAAAGAAGAATTGCGAAGGCCAGAAAAAGAATGTGAATTATAGAAGAAGAATGCGAATGCCAGAAGAAGAATGTGATTACAGAAAAAGAATGCGGATGACAGAAGAAGAAATCGAATGATTGAAGAAGGATGCGAATGGCATTAGAAGAATTCGAATGACTGAAGAAGGATGCGAATGACAGAAGAAGAATGCTAATTATAGAAGAATTTTGGACAATGGACCCAAATGTCAGAAAATAAATTCGAATGTTGAATCAAGAACACGAATGTCAGAAAAAAAAACCCCGAACGTAAGGAAAAAAACCAAATGTCGGAGAATCTTCGCGAATGGCGATGATCCAATGACCAAATTGAGGTTTGTTTTATTTTTTTATTTTATTTTATTTTATTTTATTTATTAATTTTTTTTTTTTTTTTTTTTAGCACCTCTGAAATAATATGATTTCAACCAGTGAACCCGAAAGTCAATCAAAAATTTAAGTATGGATTTCATTCATTTTGTACTAAACCTGAGCTCATCGTAGATGATCCAAGCTCAATTTTTTTTCGACAAAAGAAATGGAGGTTTCAAAAGTTTGTAGATTAAAAAGACTGCTGGGTGAGTGTCCTGGGGACTGTTTGGGGGCTGTTTTTGGGACTGTCAATGATGCTTTCTTCTTGGCTTACCTAAGAAGTCAGGAGTGGGCGGAAAGACGTTAGCTGCTGCGGCTGCTGCTGCTGCCAAATGTCCGAAATGAATCGGCCCTTGGCTCTGGGGTTGCGATTGGCTTCCAGGCCTGTTTAGAATCGACTCGATAGTGAAGAGCCCTCTTGGTTTTTCTTGGGTCGGGAGGCCCATCTCGTCCTCCTCGCTATCGGGGCCTTCACCGACCCGCGCTCCGAACCTTAACGACGCCGTCACGAAAATCTACACTTAAAAACACGCGATTCCAGTCTTTTTTTTCTCTCTTCTCTCTCAACAAACCACGAAAGTATTCTTCTACGAAGTCGTCGGTTACGCGGGCCACGTGCGTTTGGGAGTTCGGAAATCGGAAGGGGACGTGGAATAAGCGCTTTTTGAAGCTGGGGAGACGAAAGTGAAGCGCCGAGCGGATTGGCAGCGGGGGCGACGAAGGTTTGAATGGGCGTGAACACACTTTCGGCTCCGCCTACTTTTCAACAAAATCCACCCCTTCCTTCACCCTACTTTTAGAGCCCCCTCCGTATTACCGGCTATCTTCGCCCTAATTGCCATCCCCCACCTCTCTTTACGATGACACTTCCATCCCTATCCAACACATCTATTTCACCAAAAAAGGAACTAGAGGCCTAGAGGCGAGATTACCATTAAATTAAATAAAATCCATTACCGTACAACCGATTTCCTTATTAGTCCCCCCACTCGGAGCAACCGACCAGTGGTCAGAAAAGGGACTGCCGACAGGGTGTCCACCTGAGTGGACATCTCCTAAGATCGTAAGAAAAAGTTGGTCTCTCCACAGGTAAGAGCTCTCCTAAGAGCTCGCAGGTGATCAAACAACACTCGAATCCCGAACTATCCAATATTTGCACAGACGTAAAACATGAAATTTTAAGCGAAGACCTTGTTTACTTTAGTTTAGAAACTTCCTTGTTCATTCAAGGCTTCAATGGATAATCTGGGAGTGTGGCAGTGTTCCGCCCCGTCAAGCAAATCTTAAAGTTTCAAGTTCCCTTTCCCCTTCCACTACAAAGACGATATTACCATAAAACTATTCTTAAGGCGAAATGCAACCATTCCGCATATCAGATTCGTTTTGCAGGCTATTCGAAAAAGTCAATCATTCAGCACGACTACAATAATCAAAAAATCCGCTAAAATTGACCTCAGGATAATGTTTCTGGTCCTAAACGCAGTCAAACAATAATTTTTTTTTTAACTAAAATTTTATTTTTTTAGAGCTTAACTCGAGTGATTTATCGAAAAACGAAGTTAGTTCAAATTTTTTGGGAATTTTCAACTTTTTTTTTTAGACAATGACACAATCGCAAATTGAACGACTTGACAAGCTGCATGGAAATTTAGAAAAAAGTCTAGCTGAATTGGAACCTTCTTTGAATTTGATCAAGTAAAACTTGCTTTACATATAAAACGCCGGTTCTACGCCAGGCGAGGGGGGAGGAGGAGGCGCAAATGAACATTACTTTTTACTCATTTATTCCTCCTCGTCCTCCCCCCCCCTTCCCACCTGGAGTAGAACCGGCGTTTTATATCATTCAAAAAAATAATTTATGAACGCTATAGTATTTCAGAAAATGAAAATTTTCAGCCCAAAAAGTAGAGAAAGGATCCCCTCTTTGATATGGTCGAAAAAAATATTTTCAAATCGATAAATCGACCTCAGAATAATGTTTCTTGTCCCAAAAACAGTCAAAAACTACTTTTTGAACAAGATCGAAAAATAACAATTTTTGACCCAAAATGTGGGTACACTTCCTTTCGAAGAAGTTAATTAAATAAGAACGTTATTTTAAGAGGGAAAAAAATCACGCTTTTGACGTTCTAGAACGTTCGAAACGTAAAAAAAGCTAATTTAACCTTGAATAAAAGCGTTTGTAGGGTAAAAGGTCCCTTACGTAATTTACAATCTCGAACCTTCTCGATTATAAGTCTTTGCTTTTAAAATCATGCTAATTCTTGATGGAAATTTAACGAAAAAAAAGTTTTAAGAAAAGTAGAAATCTCCAGCTTAGCAGGTTTTGGACTCCATTAGTCCGTACTTTGGAAAGGGATAAAAAAAGAGGAAGGAGGGAAAAAAAAAGGTTGAGTTTAATCTTGGCCTCTGAGACTTAGCGAGAGGTGTTGAGTGTTTGAGGGAGGTGGATTAGGAACGAAAGAGGAGGTCCCAAGGGGCCAGTCCGCCCAGACGCCTTTTAAAACCTTAAACACCCTTTCTTTACTTTTTTACTCGGATTTGACCCAAAAATCGATAAAAAGTTAAATCTTTTTAGTATATTTTGACTTATATTACCTTCTTGAAGAGGTCCAGGAGGGTTCTTTGGGTCAAAATGACCCTTGGTCGAGTAGAGGGGAGGTTATGGAAGGAGGGGGAGGTTGTGGCTAAGTGGTGGGGAAGGTGAAGGGAAAGTCTAGAAGGTGATGAATGAAAGGGGATGGTTGTGCTATGTCGGAATGGGATATTTGGTGTTGTGTGTTTGTAGAGAGCACTGTATAGCCCGACTTTTTTTTGAAAAATTTCGAGTTATTTGGTTCTTTATCCATTCCAGCACTTGCTGGATTTGTCCATTTTTGTGCAACTTTTGACTTTTTTAAGTACCAGATCTGCTTGTCCTAAAATAAGTGATTTTTTTGTTGACTCCTCCTACTTTGAAAAAAAACCATCTATCCCTCCCCCCACCCTATTGTCGCCCTAATTGCCTCCCACAGCCGGTGACACTCCCCCCCTCCCCTTTACCACTTTCTAATTTGCCTTTTATGAGGGGACACAATATTTGCCCTCTTAGCTATTTGTTCAGGCCTTTTGCGACAAGCTGGAACCCTCGTTCGGGATTTTTTTTCCTTCTTTATTGTTTGGACTCCGTCAGCCCTTCCAAACAAATTGACCTCAGATTTCATTCGCTCCCATTTTCCTAAAACACATAATCGTATTAAATTACAACGGATCGGTTTACTAATTAAGAACTTCCTGAAACCTTAAAAAAAAAAAAAATAGACTATATTTACACCCAAATTGGTAAAATATAATATAGGGTATCTCAGATGAGAGCACATTTAAATGGCTACCATTTACTTAAATTGGAGGTGAATGAATGAAATAAAAGGAATTTTGAAGCCTGAAATGATCAGAGGCGGATTTTGAAGTTTTTGACGAAAAGCTGTCTCTTAAAACTTTGATTTTGACGAAAAAGAGCCTTAAAACGTTGATTTTGACGATAAATTGTCTGATTTTTAGGTTTTGGACAAAATTATGTTCAAAACGTTGATTTTGAGGTTTTTGATAAAATATTGTCTGATTTTTAGGATTTTAACAAAAATTATCTGTGAAAACGTTTGAGTTTAAGGTTTTTGACAATAAATTGTCTAATTTTGAGTTTTGACATAAATTATGTTTAAAACGTTGATTTTGAGGTTTTTGACGAAATATTGTCTGATTTTGAGGGTTTTTTTTTTTACGAAAATTATCTCTTAAAACTTTGATTTGGAGGTTTTTGACGAAAATTTGGCTTTACAAAACGTTGATTTCGAGGTTTTTGATAAAAGATTGGTTCTCAAATATTGTAAATTTTAGCCTTAAAACGTTGATTTGGAGGTTTTTGACGATAAATTGTCTCTTAAAACGTTGATTTTGAGGTTTTTGATGAAAGATTGGTTCTCAAACAATGTAAATTTTAAGGTTTTTGACGAAAAAGAGCCTTAAAATGTTGATTTTGAGGTTTAAATCGAAAAATGATTGTCTCTTAAATGCTGATTTTAAAGTTTATGACAAAAAATTGTCTTGTTAAACCTTGGTTTTGAGATTTTTGAGAAAATCGTCTCTTAAAAAGTTGATTTTGAGGTTTTTTGGCGAAAACAATCTTTTAAAATGATGATTTTGAGGTTTTGGATAAAAGATTGGTTCTCAATGTAAGTTTTTGACGAAAAAGAGTCTTAAACGTTGATTTCGAGGTTTTTGACGATAAATTGTCTCTTAAAACGTTGATTTTGAGGTTTTTTGGCGAAAATGATCTCTTAAAAAGTTCATTTTGAGGTTTTTGACGAAAATTTGACTTTATTAATTATTGTTGATTTTGAAGTTTTTGATGAAAGATTGGTTCTCAATATAATTTTTAAGGTTTTTGACGAGAAATAGCCTCAAAATGTTGATTTTGAGGTTTAAATCGAAAAAATAATTGTCTTTAAAAGTTGATTTTAAAGTTTATAACAAAAAAATTAGCTCTTAAAACTTTGATTTTTAAAGTTCATGACGAAAAAATGTCTTTTAAAACCTTGATTTTGAGGTTTTTTGACGAAAAATTTGGCTTATAAAGTTTGAGGTTTTTGACAAAAAATTTGGCACTTGAAACCTTGATTTTGATACAATATTGGCTCTTAGAATGTTCATTTTGACGAGTTTTTGAGGAATAATGGATTTTAATTTGTTAATTTAGCTTTTTTTTTTTTCTTTTCTTAGTTGAAATTTGGAATTTTCAATCGGATTATCGTGATTTTGGCGGTTTGACTGCCTCTAATAAGTCCTAACACCATTTCGTTGACGTTATTAAGATAAAGTGAATAACGTTTGTGGCCTCGTGTATATGGAAAAGGGGAACAAAAGAAAAGGGTGGGAGGTAAAGCATGCGGTATCGATAAGGGTTAGGTTTCACGAAGTGCTTTAGATCGATTGTGCGTTAATTGGATGGAGGGGGGGGTGAGGAGGAGAAGGGCTTGTTTATCCCTTTTTTGCCTCTGAATAAGCGACCGATTGAAAGGGTGAGGTTCGGGGGAAGCCCGAAGCCCTAGAGTCAACAGAACTGATTACAGAGTTAGTCGATCCCCGTCTACTTTGATAATTAAATCTGAGAGACTCAAAAGCTCCTGCGGTGAGAAGTTACCTGGAAAACTAATTATTGGTTTTAATCCACTTTGGGTTAGAAGTTCGACGAGAAAACGGAGCCCGAGGAAGGGGCTTCAACGTAAAACCCCTTAATCAAAACAGAAATCTCGGATCAAGCATCCAACTCTTTTTTGAATAATTTATAATATCCTAAATGATAATTTAAGATAAACCTAACTTTATGAACTAACCATCATTTTAAGAACTCCCATTGAGAGTGCCTAACTCGAAATTTTGAGAGGGGGTCAAGGAGACCCCTTTGGGTCAAAACGACCCTTTTGTCCAGGGACGGATCAGTGGATCCCCCGTGGCCCAAAAAAAAAAAATCCCCAAAATTTACGTTAATGAAGACAATTTTATGAAAAAATTAACAAAAGGCAAAATTAACAGATTAAAGCCAATTACCTATTCGTCAAAAAAAACTCGTCAAAATGAACATTTTAAGAGCGAAATTTTCATCAAAAACTTCAAAATCATGGTTTTAAGAGCCAAATCGTCAAAAACCTAAAAATCAAAATTTAAAAAGCCAAATTTTTCCTCAAAAACCTCAAATTCAAGGTTTTAAGAGACATTTTTTCGTATTATTAAATTAAATTAATTGTTAATTATTTTTCGTCAAAAATCCTCAAAATCGTCGTTTTAAGGCTCTCTTTCGTCAAAAACTTTAAAGTTTACATTATTTGAGAACCAATCTTTCATCAAAAACCTCAAAATCAACGTTTTATAAAGCCAAATTTTCGTCAAAAATCCTCAAAATCAACGTTTTAAGAGATAATTTTCGTTTTAAAAACCTCAAAATCAATGTTTTAATAGAAAAAACCTTCGTAATAAATCTCAAACTTAACTTTAAGGGAGAATTTGCATTAAAAAACCTCAAAATCAACGTTTTAAGAGATAATTTTTCGTCAAAAACTTCAAAATCAACGTTTTAAGAGCCTGTTAAAGATTAAGTTTGAAACTTTTTTATGAGGGGGGGGGGGGATTTGAATTTCAGTGGTCCGCCCCCTCCGGACAAATTCCTGGATCCGCCTCTGCTTTTGTCTTCATCGGATATGACTTTTTGATGTTGGCCGTCCATGGATAAGGTAGGGTGAGGTTGGGATAGGTCAAGAAGGGTAGAGGAGGTAATGAAGGTTAAGGGGTAGTGTTAGTGGAGAGGTCCGTAGAACCCCGAATTTTTCATATTTCTTATCAAGGTCGAGTACGGAGTTGCTCCTCCATACCACAATTTATTAATAAATATTGTCGTCTTTCAATGGTTATACAAGCCAGCACAGCAGTTCTGTTAGGCAAAATGGTCACTTTTTTACATAACACTTTTAGCGGATTTCCGTAGGAAAGTAGGCTATTGAGGTGGTCGTCACGGAGGCTCCCAGGCTAGAGGCTTATATATTCGTGATCAGGAAGCTCTGGGGATCACAAAAATATAGGATGTTCCTTTCATGTTTATTTATATATTTATTTATTTATTTATAAATATATGTACATGTTCATCGCATAACTGGAGCAATTTTGGCATGAGGTTGATGAAACTCTGTATTTAGGGCCTAAAAAAATTGAGAAGGAAACCTATTGAAAATGGCTTGAATCGAGCAAGCGGTTCTGGTACTTCGCTTAGGGCATAAAGGGCATTTTCGTGATTTTCTCGGAACCTGAAGGTTTGAGATGGTTGAAAATCGTGACGGGAAGGTCCTAGGGGCCGAGGATCATAGTTAATAGCAGTTCAAATTTCAAAATCGGTTCTGGGACTTGTCTAAGGGGCCTAAATGGAATTTCGTGATTTTCTCGAAACCTGAAGGTTTGAGATGGTTGAAAATCGTGATCTGAATGTCTGATGATCCGCAGACCGTATTAAGAACGGTTCAAATCACGGAAGATGTTCTGGGACCCATGCTAAGGGGCCTAAATGGAATTTCGTGATTTCTTCGATACCGGAAAGTTTGAGATGGTTGAAAATGGTCACGAAAATATATTATGGCCCGAGGACTATAGTAGAAAACAGTTGAAATCGCCTAAGCGGTTCTAAGACTCTCCTCAGGGAATTAAATGGAACTTCGTGATCTCAGAAAATAACAGCAGGAGATGGTCGAAATTGATCATAGGAGCTGCTCATGAACTGAGAAATCACATTTGACAACAGATCAAGCCCGCATGCGAAGAAGAAGCCACTTCTTAGGGCATTGATGAAATTAATTTTAGAAATTGAACTTTTAGCGGTAAAAATCACGTGAAATTTGAGCCATTGGCTTTGAAAATTTTTCGCTGATTTCTAGAGGAATTTAAGCTATTGTGGTCGGTGCGATGGAGGCTCCGAGCTCAGAGACCCATTTCATTATTTTACTGTGGCGGGGGGGGGGACCAGGACATCAAAGATAGGATTAGGGAAGGCCTTTCCGGAAGAAATCCGCTGCTTCTCGAGGCTTTTTTTTTTTCAGGGATGCGAAAATATGGAAGAAAAAACAAAATCTTTCCTTTGGCATTGACGTTTTTAAACATTTGATTCATTAATTGTGAAACTACTTGGAATGGGTGGGAAATGATGTTTTGATAGGGGAAAGAATGGATTGGGATGTTGGGGAAGGGAAGCCCTCTCGAGGGCGCGATTGAGCCGTTTAGGACAATGGCGATCACCGTCGGGTGTCACGAACAGAATGGCTCACTTAGAACGGGCACAATACCCTAAGTTAATTATCATATAAAACGATCTGCTTATTTCATTTTCATTACAGCCAGGAGCGACCGAAAAGCCAACCCTTTTCAAGTGGACCGAATTCAATTAAGGATTTTCTAGAGTCGAAAAGCTAAACTTTTCAAACAAAGATTGAATTTTTTCAGTCTTTTTTTACCTCTTTTTCTATTTTTAGCTCTACTTAGTTAAGTCAGCATTCTTAAAGCTAGTTCCTATGTAGATGGGTACAATAAAGTTGAAACTTGGTTAGGTCATCATCATTCATTACTTATCCACTTCTGAGCAACCTAAGCGATAGTTGGACCAATCTAATGAAAGAGCCAGTTTATGCTCTAATAGTCATCATTTGATAGAGCTCTAGTTGGCTTAGCCATCATCACTCGATATAAAATGAACATCATCTTTCACGTTTTGTCTGGTTTGGTCTTGAAGTAATGGAGGAGGATACCCCAAACCTGAACTTTCTCAAAAAGTGGGTTCTCTACTGACCTCTCCACCAACACTAAGTGGATCTTCTCACATCCCCACAACATCCCCAAACTTCCCCCTCCTCCCATCAATCACCCATCACCTCCTCGACTTTCTCCCACCTCTCCCTGATCTTCTTTCACCATCATCCAACCTCCGCTCACGCTCTCTCAATTCCTCCTATAACCTACTTACCCCTACCTACCCTAACATTCCACTACATCAGGCACTCTCAACTGACCTCCTCTACTCTCCTGGACCCTCCCCCAACCTTCCCACATCACTCCGACCATCCCCATTAAACCCCAACATTCTACTACTTCTGACTCTCCGACCCCTCCACAACCTCCTCCCAATCACAAAACCTTTTCAAACCTTGAATGATTTTGGCTTTCATCGTTTTTTCGAATAATTACGTCATTGGGCATTGACGTCATGAAACAGACCCACAACTTCTTTTAAGTCCTCAAATCCACAACATAACCTTCGCTTTTTATAACAACATACTCCTTTTTATTTTTCTCTCAATTTATGAATATTTTATTTTTGTAATACCCATGAATTTTCTATTTTGGTGCTTATTTCGGGGTGCGTTCTTTAAAATTAAATTGTAAAAAAAAATTATTCGGTGCGGAATTCGGGAAAATGGGCCTTATACGACGGTTGGAAAGTTCCCTTTAAAAAATGTCGACTTTTTCCTAGTTTTCTTTGAAAGAAGGTAAATTTTTTTGTGACCAATCGTTTTTGGCATCCGAAACGAAAGGGTGTTCATTTTTGAAGTGAATTTTCATTTGAAGTTATTGTCTTGTCTGATTGAATTCATTTTTCTTGGCTTTGTATTGCTAAATTGGATTTTTAGAAAGATGCACTGGATAGCACATGTGCGGTCGGGTCCTAAGCGAGTAAACCACGCGGCAGCTGCAGTCGGTGACACCATCTTCACCTTCGGCGGTTACTGCACCGGTGCTGAAGTTTACGGCATTGAAGGACCTATCGACATACACGTCCTTAGCATTCGTAAGTTCAACCAACATTGTTTTATTAATTTATTTTGCTTTTTTGAAGATCGACTCGTTTGGGCAGAGTTGCCAAAGCCTTCGCCTGATTCCGAACAATACTGTGTGACCCCTTATCAAAGATATGGCCACACTGCTGTCGCCTACGGAACTAAAATTTACCTCTGGGGAGGACGAAATGATGAATTTGCCTGCAACAGGCTTTTCTGCTTTGACACAGGTATCTCAAGTGGTATACAGAGTGCGCCAGCTAGGTAGACTAACGTCTAGCTGCCACACTCTATAGAATAAAAACTTATCAACCATTTCTTTTAGAAACACTAAGATGGTCATGTCCTCGAGTGAGTGGTTCCATCCCATATTCCAGAGATGGACATTCCGCTTGTATCGTCAATGGTAGCATGTACATTTTTGGCGGTTACGAAGATGAATTCGAAAGATATTCTCAAGATGTTTATGCCTTAGACTTGCGAACAATGTGCTGGACGTATGTTGTTACGAAGGTAAAACTTGATCATTTTGGTTCCTTTGATGCTATAGCTATTTTAGGGTATCCCGCCTGTTTATAGAGATTTTAACTCCGGTACTGCGATCGGGAACAGAATGTACATTTTCGGTGGTCGCTCAGATCG
The DNA here is from genome assembly GCA_018703685.1 of Orius laevigatus. Lineage (NCBI taxonomy): Eukaryota > Metazoa > Arthropoda > Insecta > Hemiptera > Anthocoridae > Orius > Orius laevigatus. The sequence goes on from JAGWEN010000261.1 coordinate 33,915, forward strand.
GGCAGGTCTGAATTCAGGCGTCGAGAATTTTTACCCGAACGAGATCATGTATCTTGACACGGAGACGAATTTGTGGGTGAGGCCTTCAGTTAGTGGTGATATTCCGGTTGGAAGGAGGAGCCATTCGGCAGTTCTGTACTCCGGACGGCTCTATATCTTCGGCGGATACAACGGACTTCTCAAACGTCACTACAACGACTTTCTTTGTTTTGACCCGAAAAGTGAAAGGTGGAGCATTGTCCATACTGAGGGCGAATGTCCGAGCAAACGGAGAAGACAAGTCTGCATCGTCATCGGTGATAAACTGTATCTTTTTGGCGGAACAAGGTACTTTTTGCAGATTGTTTTAAAAATGTGTCAATGTGTTTATTGGAGTTTAAAAGAACCCTAGCTTGGAAACTCTGTGGGTATTGAGAGTGGGGTTCCCTCCTAGCTACAGCTCTCTAAATCTCCATCCATTTAACATAATCAAATTAAACTAATTTTGTTTTTGCAGTCCTTGTCCTCAAACGTCAATCCCGAACCCTCAAAGCGCAGACGCTGAACAATATTCAAACTTAGAAGACCACGACGACTTACATGTCCTCGACTTCCGTAAGTTTTATTCCCGAAAATCAAAATTATTCTAACTTTTTTACTTTCAGGGCCATCTTTAAAGACTTTATGCATGCTCAGCATCATGAAAAATGACCTTTCCACATCATGTTTACCTCATTGTTTAATGTAAGTTTCATATCCATAATTATTTTAACTTTTTTTAAAAAACTTTTTTCATTTTCAGACGTGATCTCAATGAGTTGAAGTCTCAAATGTATAATAACTGTTGAAAACAAACTGTAAATGCCCTTTGTATAAAATATTCTTTTCTTTTCGACATTATTTTAAGGCAACAATTTAAAAAAGGCTTTCAAATATACAACTTAAATTATTTAACACTTTATTTTGAGCTTTTGACGAATTTATTGTGTTTTTTGTTTTATTTCAAGAGGTTTATAAAACTTCAAAATTAAAAGGTTTACTTAACCCTGTAAAGATTTTATTTTAATTTATTTTTTACTAGGATAGTTCGTACGTGATATGAAGCAATTTTTTTTTTTCTTTACTGGTCATAGTTTAAGAATAGAAGGAAAAAATTATTCAAAAGTTATTTAAATGTTTGAAATTATTACACTATTTCAAAGTACTACAGTACGATTCCTCCAAGCTGGCACCTAGTTTGGTCATTTTCAACCTGAAAATGCTAATACTGGAGGTGGCTTAAAGGGATTGCTTCTGTTTTTTGTGCTACTTTTAGATATTTTTGTGCTTATTTTCTGTGAAATGAAACCTCTATGGTTCTTATTATAGTGATATGTTTAATGTAAAATAATTAAAAATGATATATTTAATAATATAAAACTTTTTATTTCCCGACAAACTGAAATCAAAAGCTGCCAGGCCACTTGGTAAGCTTGTTGCAACCAATGTGGCGGCCACCCACCACCCGGGGTGCGCCCCTCCGTAATTTCTTGGGGGACTTGAATGTGTTGGCACCACTGACAAGTGACAATACCTGATCACTGTTTTCCATCCATTTTCCGGCTTCTAAATTTTGTCAAGTATTCGATTTTCTTGTTTTTGGGCGTTGTTATTTGCCCGAAAAATTCAATATGAATTTGATTTCCGCCGTCAAGCTTTACATAACGAAAATGGCCGAGGAGAGCGGTCCTGGAATGAAAGTCCTCCTTATGGACCAGTATACGGTAATTTGAACCAAAATTTTTACCTGAAATGATGTTTTTGCATCTTTTTAGACAAGCATTGTGTCGATGGTCTATGCACAATCTGAGATAATGCAAAAGGAAGTTTATCTATTTGAGATAATCGACAAGCCAGGATCTATCGAGCCGATGAAGCATCTCAAATGCATCGTCTTTTTGAGACCGACCAAAGATAACGTAGGACGCCTCTGCGACGAACTGAGACGACCCAGATATGGAATGTATTACCTTTGTAAGGATGAAAATATTCTGCAGTCATGATGTCTGTAGCAACAAGCTTGCTGCCACCATAGCAACAAGCTTGCTGCCACCATAGCAACAAGCTTGCTGTTGCCATAGCATCAAGCTTGTCCTGCTCATCAGGACGTTAATTTCTTTTTACCCAAGAAATCTTTTTTCAGATTTTAGTAACATAATTTCGAAAGCGGATATCAAAACGTTGGCAGAATTTGACGAGATTGAAGTCGTTCGCGAATTCCAAGAATTCTTCGGCGACTATTTAGCTGTCAGTCCGCACCTTTTTTCCCTCAATATCGTCGGCTGTTGTCGAGGTAATATTCATTAATGGTGACAATGCTTTATTTTAAATATTTTTTAGCTTTAAACGACTGGAATCCAGACCATCTTTTACGATGTGTACAAGGTGTAACGGCTGTGTTATTGTCACTTAAAAAATGCCCGTATATCAGATATCAAGGATCGTCAATTATGGCTGAAAAACTCGCTGATAAAATACGGGTAAGTTTACATCCCAAGGTTGACATTTAGGGCATGGGAGGCTTTTTCAGTGGAAAAGGCCCTTCCCCCGAAGTTGGGACCGGGCTTGGGAGTTTAGGTGCTTGTTAGGCCTTTTTTATCTTTTCATACTATTTGCATTCTTCACATTTTATTTTTCTTGCATTTTAGGAAGTTTTGACCAAAGAAAGCACTTTATTTGACTATAAGCAACAAGACGCTCCTCCACTTTTGTTAATTTTAGACCGAAGGAGCGACCCAATCACCCCACTTATGACCCAGGTAACCTTGCTATGGCACAGTACGTTGTTTTCACAAAAAAATTTTTTTAGTGGACTTATCAAGCCATGGTGCACGAACTTCTCACTATCACCAATAACCGAGTCAACCTCGCTCGTGTTAACAGTTCGGTCTCTCCCGAACTAAAAGAAGTCGTCCTTTCATCAGAACAGGACGAGTTTTACGCACAAGTAAGCAAAAAAACATAAAAAATAAAAATCAACCATTTTTCCATCAGAATCTATACCTGAATTTTGGCGAAATCGGACAAAAACTGAAAGGTTTGATGGACGACTTTCAAAAAACGGCTCGAAGCCAACAAAAAGTCGAAAGTATCGCCGATATGAAGCAGTTTGTCGACAACTATCCAAAATTCAAAGTAAATCCTTTTCCTTTTATTTTTTTCGTAAACATCGTTTTTAGAAAATGTCCGGAACGGTATCCAAACATGTCACTATCATTGGAGAACTTTCATCTCTAGTCCACAAACGGAATTTAATGGAAGTCTCCGAAGTCGAGCAAGAAATGGTCTGCCAGGACCAACATTCCCATCATCTACAAGTAATGCAATTCAACATAAATTATAAATAACAAAAATTTTCAGCGAGTCAAGGCACTTGTTTCAAACAGTAAAATACGAAATGAAGAAGCCACCAGACTTGTCATGCTTTACGCTTTGAGATATTACAACCATTCAAATGATATTCGAATGCTCCTTGAAGCTCTTAAAAAGCGAGGAGTTCCTGAACATATGTGCCAGGTAACCAATAATATAGCTTCTCTAAACCTAATTTTTTTCAAATTCCAAGATGGTGGATGAAATGATCAAATATTCCCTTCAAGACTTCTCTTCGAGTGTGAACCTTTCGCAGGAAGATGTCGTGAAGATAACAAAACGTTTTTTCAAGGACCTCAAAGGTGTCGAAAACGTATTTACGCAGCATGTCCCCACTTTGAAAGAAACACTGGAAGAATTGATAAAAGGACGATTAAAAGAAAATGCGTTTCCATTTCTTGGAAATAATCCTCCAACCAGAAGGTAAAGAAATAAAAACTTATTTTTACAAAATAATTGTTTTATAGGGTTCAAGACATAATCGTTTTTATGATCGGAGGTGTCACATACGAGGAGTCTCTCTGCGTAAACCAAATGAACAAAAACACTTCAGGTGTCCAGATAATCCTGGGCGGCTCCAATGTTCACAATTCGGATTCATTCCTTGAAGAAGTTACGGTCGCTATGCAAGGTAACCGTGGTCTCGGACAATATAGACTGAAATGAAGGTATTTAGGAAAATACCTTAAGTCGAAATACTGTACCTGAAAAGCATTCCGAGAAATATCGATTTAACAGGGTCTTTTACTGTCAACAATTTAATTTGTGCTTAAATATCTGGATCAAGCCAAGTGTTCCAATTTTCCTGAAGTTGCTGTTTTACAATTTTTTGCTAGTTCTCAGTCGAAAGCCCAGCTTTAGGAAGAATTTCCATCTAGTCATGACTATTTCTGGAGTCCGAAGAGAACTTTTTTTTACGGTTTTTGCTGCTGAAGCGCTCTCCTCGGTGACCCCTGTCTAGCGAAATATAATTCCTGTCCCTAATGTTCCATTTGATCTGTACAGCGTGTTTTATTTGTGCCTTTTTAAGCAACCCCCCAATTTGGAGGAGCTTATTCACCGCTTTTCTTGTTTGTGGAGAATAATCTTAGGATACCTTGTATTCAATGTTTTTTTAGTTCCTTTGTGGCGATAGCCGAGCGGGCGGTATTCAAAGAGGCAAACAACATCCCACGGTTGAATTCTAGAACCAAGAAATCGAGGAGAGACGTCAGGGAAGGCGTGTGAGGGTCGAGGCGGTTCTCTGCGCAAAAGGCCCACCAGCGTTTTAGGGACGAGTCATACTGCTTCATCGTTGAGGTCGAGATGGAGGCAGCGACGAATTTTTCTGCCGATATTGGTAAACCCTTGCGTCGGCAGGTGGTGCCGATAGCCTCCCTGCAACTAGGGAAAGGGTTTTCCAGCTCTGGTGAGGGGATCTGTAAACAGAAGAGAGTAGAGATTTACTTGGGCCCAAGAGAATCGGTTCTTCCGTCAGTAGTGAAAGGAAGAGCGGGTACCAAGGCTGAGCCGGCCAGTGAGGTACCACCAGAATCCCCTCTGCCTGGTCATCGATTATTTTTCTTAGGACCCTGGGGACCAAAGAGAACGGTGGAAAGGCATAGAAAGCAAGACGAGTCCAGGTCAAAGTGAAGGCCCAACAGCCCGGTTCAGTCTTCCATGAAACGAAAAGACGGTATTTGGCGTTGTGTCTGGAAGCAAAAAGGTCTAACTCGGACGGCCATTTGGAAGAGATTCGACGAAAGAAGGGAATCCCCAGAGACCATTCGGTGTTTTCATCATGGGATACCCTGGACTCCTGATCAGCCTCCCAATTTTCCCGAGAAGAGATGTAGGACGCAACTACAAGCAAAAGCCTCTGAGCGCACCAGAGCCATATTTCCCTGACGGCATCATTAAGTAAGGGGTACTTCACGCTGCCCTTGCGATTAATGCAAGCTATTGCGGTGGTATTATCGATACGACAAAGAACCCTTGTATCGGACAAGTTCGAAGCGAAACACTGCAAGGCGAAAAAGGCGGCCTTGATTTCTAAAAGGTTTATGTGGAGGGACTTTTCCTCCACTGTCCAGGGGCCATTCGCACTCTGGCCACCACAAAAAGCGCCCCAACCAGAGAGGGAGGCATCCGAAAAAATCTCCAGCACAAACTTTGGTTCCAAAAGACATCGAGAAAGGTCACCAATGGAGTCGCGCCACCAAAAAAGGTCCTCATGTAGATGAAGGGGTATCGCCATAAACGAATCAAAATCGTTCTGGCTACGGAAGAGAGATAGAAACTTCTCCCGCTCGAGCTTCTTAGTAAAGACCCATCCGTATGGGGAGGCAGGACAGACAGAAATAAGCCGGCCCAGGATAGTCACGAATTGACGAATGGAACATTCGGACAGGGAAATAAGTGTGGCGCTGGCGACACACAACACATTTTATACATTTCTTATAGAGATCCTCATCATCACATTCTCTATAGAAGATTAGATATTTCTGACCGAATCTTGGATCTCTTAGACGGCGTGGGGGCCATGGACATAGCCACCGTGTCGAAAACAAAGCCTAAGTATGTAGCGGTAGTCGACGGAATTAACGAGCTCTTGCTCTGATTAATAATGAAACCCAGGGAATTCAGCAGAGCAATGGTGCTGACCACATTTGCCCGGCAGTGGTCCGCATCCTTCCCTATGAGCAAAAAATCATCGAGATATAAAACCGAGAGAAAACCCTTTGATCGCAGGGACCGGAGTATAGGTTTCATGAGTTTAGTGAAGACCAACGGGGCACAACTGAGGCCGAAGGGAAGGCAAGTGAACTGAAAAAGTTGATTGAAGAATGAATCCAATTCATGATATATATACTTGTCGATGTTCAAAGATGGCTGTAAGAAAAGGTCTGTACCCAGAAAGGAGGTTAAATAAGTAGCCAAAAGTGACAAAGAGGAATGAAGCAATGTATATTAAGGAAAGCATCTGAAAAGGCCATGGTGAAACATTAGATTTGTTTAAAAACTTATTTAGAAAAAGAGGAGCGGTCGCCTACAATCGGGCGGTTGTAAAAACGCACAAAGGACTCCGAGCGCGGAGTCCATCCGGCTGCCCGCCGAATGGTGTCGATATTGATCCCGCAGTTTGCCACGGCCGCCACCTCCATTTGGCGATAGTTTGGGATGAAGCTGGACAGGCCGGGCCCTTGAAAATAATGATCAGCCGGGGGACTGAACCCTTGTTCGTTCTACATAGCACAAGAGTGTGCTGACCACACCGAGGAAGGGCGAATTAAAGAAAGGGATGGCTTTGGTGGAGGCCCGAAGTTTTTACTCGGTGAGGGATGCGGATGATGATGCTTTCTGAGTTTTTGGAGATGTTATTCATATCATTCAAGGAGAGTTTGAACTCTCTGGCCAGAAGGAAGGCCAATTTTTCCAAGAGTTGTTTTAGAGTCATCTCCGAATAATTTCCGCCTGCCTCTGAGCATATTCTGAATTTGTTGGAATCAAAAACATCCTACATCTTTGGACCCAAGCATTTTTGTGGCCTGGTTCTTTAAGAAACAAGTAGTACAATATCCACTTGTTGGCTTGATCCAGAAGAATACATATTTTGTAACTGCAATTTATGGTAAAATATCCTGTTCTGTATTCAAATTTATAAAGTAACCTATTTGTTATTTTGCTTTTTATTATGTGCAATAAAGGAGCCATTATTACATGTTTAGTTCCTTCCCATGGCATTTACTTCAAAACAACATCGTAAAATCATGTAATATATTTAAAGTAAAAACAAACAATATAATATTTATAAAAAAATTGTTAAAAATAATGATAAAGAACCTTACATTAATTCACAGCCAAGCTAAACGCAAATTATTGAGAAAAAAAATTCTTTCAGTCGTAATATTGAAAAAAGGTTTCGACCATGTGCTCTGTTTGGTACGAAAATCCGAATCGCCTTTTGAGCAATGGAAAACGTTTTGGAAGCACCGATGTCTTCGAATACCATCAGGTAGAGCTTGAATCAGTCCATGTTTTCAAAAATGAGAAACCTAAATTAAGTAGATTTCCTTCAGAATCAAAGAGCTAATGAACTAGTGTAGTTTCTAAAATGTCTAAATTAGTGGCTTGGATTGTCCTAATTCCAATTTCCTGCTATAGAAAAGCTACCAAATGTAAGTTTGAAGATGAGTTTCTGCTTATAGGGATGTCCACACTGCAGTGCCTCCTATCCAGACAGGATTGGCAATGCGGCTGTGGATTCACCTTAAACTAGAAAAAGGTGTATGCTATTTAAAAAATTAACCCGGGATAGGTATGAAATCCCACTGAGATTCTTCTTTGGCAGAGCAGATGTCGAGGGTGATGCGACCATTGATGGTTGCCTCGGTTACCGTTAGACATGTCCCTGCAGCCAAATTGTACACCGGAGTTTTCAACGTGCTTCTATGCTTCCATTCTTGCGCACCGCCCATTTCATGACATTTGGCAAGCCTCGGCTCCTCCTTTTCAGCATCCAGGCACAAAAACTGCGCCAATCTCAACTCCCCTTTGGGAGTCTCCGACCAAAGCTGCTTCTTCACCCGAAGGCAAGTTTGCAAAACAATCCTAGAACCTTTAGTCTTAAAGTCTTTTTCGGAAGTCATACACAAGTTTGTGCGACTCAACCGTATCTGATAGTGCCCCATATATGTTTTTCCTTTCACATACTGCTTTTGATAAGTCAACTTCAATTTTTTGTCTATCTCATCTTTAGTGTCTGAAGGCAACGTCAAGTCAGGATAGACGTTTTTCAAATACCACGAAAACGGTTTACAATTCAGACTTTTTTTAAGGCTCATTCTATCAGCGATGTCGCCAAATAATGTATTCCTCGCATCAGGTCTTTGTTTGTAGAAATTTTCGATGTAATCATCCATCCAAACGTGGGCTGCACGCAATGAATTCCGGAGCATAGTATCTTCACCATCGGGCGACCCATAAGGCCTTCTTTTCCTAAAAACATGCCCTATTCGAGAACAAGGTATGATTTCAATGGTCCCTCCACAAAGCCAAATTCGAAACGAAATTTCAATGTTTTCTCCACCCCAAATATTCATGCCGGCATCATACTTTCCTAATTCGTTAAAATAAAGGCGGTTTATAGCGAAAAGTCCTCCAGCCATAGTAGGACTCGTGATTGGCTTAATAAAGTCTGCTTGGGTCGACAATGTACCCAAAGGTACGTTGACCCATTTAAAATGAAGCCCCCAGGTAAATCCACCACGAACTATCGGAGATGCTGCATACTCAAAAGTATCAGCGTTGACAATATCTATGATGGGAGTGACCACTCTAGTCCTATTTAGACTAACACGATCCAGCAAAGGCTCAATCCAAACAGCATTTACTTCAACATGACTATCCAGAAAGATAAGAACTTCTCCGGATGCTAAGTCTGCTCCAAAAATCCGAGCTCGTATCAACCCTTCTCTTCTTTCGGTGCTAAATAACTTAACTTTTTCATTCAGATTTGCTTGAATATACAATTTGACTGTTTCGTAAAGATCTTGTGTGCTGTTGTCATTGACGAGGATGATTTCATGGAGAAGATTTGGAGGTGTTCGGTCCAAAATGCTGTGGAGGGTTCGGATCAAGGTGTCAAACTGTTCGTTGAAAAAGCAAATGATGATGCTGGCGTTTGGAAGATTTGAATAAGTTTTGTTTTTGCATAAGTCGTTTCTGGTATCGGGGACAGGTCGGTGGTAGTCTAGGTTACGAGATGCTAATGCGTTGAAGCCGTGTAAACGATAGCCTTCGTCGCGGAATTTGAGATCTGAGGCATCTTTAACGAGAGCGATTTCGTTGATCTCGTCATTGTACGCTTTTACAGGGACTGGAAGAAGATTTTGCTTTCGGTATTTGTTTAGGTGGGTGTCGTAGTATTTCTTCTTGGCACGTATGCGAGCGTTGGCATCCTCGTATGGGAGTACGGGATCTTCAGCAGATTTTGTGAATGACTCCGTCCTCACGTTTACTTCGGAATTGATCACGTAGATCAAATAGAGGCTTATGCTCCACGTCACCGATGCTGTGAAGACTCCGATGCAGAAATATTTCGAGCGCTTCTCCATCCTTAGTTTGTAGCAGAAAACCATCTTTGAGTTTCGACAATTCTGAAAACAAAAACATTGATATGTGAAGCACGGCTGCTTGGTTACTTAATATATAACACTTCGAAACTGGTTGGATTGATTGCATCTAGCTGGTTAAAGACAAATAAGAACATTACCGCTAACTATCATGACCCTTTCATCGGAATGGCATCTATTCTCTTCAGATCATCGATAATTGTTCCAAAAAATGTTTTATTTTTAAGTAGATAGTAAAGATTAGAGCATAATTTTGTAGTTGACTATGACGTAGGTTACAACATTGTAGGTTGACAAGTCACCAAAGTTGTAACCTTAACGTGTAGCAAAAAGGTACCTTTTTGGCGCTAATGTATAAATAAAATCACTAATTTACTGCATTTTCTTGATTTCTAAAGCCTGGATTCGTTTGAAATTTTACATGGTTTTGAAATTTTCATGAAAGAAGAGAAATTGGACTGTTTTGGGAATTTTTTGTTTAGGTGGCAGCACTGTTAATTTATCATAGGTGTCAAATCTTTTTGACACATTGATAAAACTTATCAGTTAATTAATTTTATATTCATAAATCATAGATCTGAGGCAGGTATTTTCCTTATATTTTGATACTTTTATCTATATGGTCTTTGTACATTGATTATGTGCAAATATCAACAAACTTTGTCGCTTAATTTAGCCTGGAATGAACAAAATTCGCCAATGAGGGGTATTTATGCACTTATCTTCCTGAAGTTATAATCCAACCTTGAGATGCCGAGTTGTTATCATTTAATGTCATCGAAATCCGCGAAGATTATGTAATTATGACCTTAAGGTTGATGATAACGTGTTTTTGAGAAGGATAACGTTTTGATTGTTCATTTCGATAGGTACCTACCTTTGATTAAAGGTCTTTGAAGAGATTTTAATTTCATTTCAGGTCCCAAATGGCTTGGAAAACGGGCGATAATCAGCTCGACGAAAAGATATCGGAATGGCGAGGGTGGAATAAAGTAAGAAAATCAAAATATTTAACTATTAGGAGGGAATAGTGGTAAGTGATTCACTAAAAGCCTGGTTGTTAAATTGCTACTGGAGTGGCTGTCAGATGGTATGAGATGTCACAGTTAGGAGTGCTGCTTAGAAGTGGTTCTGCAGTTGGCACCTCTATGTCAACATTGGAGTGTGTTGGGGTGCTATCAGTGTGTTTTCTGCTGAGTAGTGACTTAGTGATATGGTATAGTATGGTGCAAACACTGTACTCCTAATAACTAATAAGGAAGCAAGCCTGCAAGGTGTTTCCTGTATGAAGGATGCAGGGCCATGACATCCTTCTGATCTTTGGTTGTCCTCTTGTATCATGCCAATAATGTTTTTTTTTTTTTTTTCCTTTTAGAATGAAAAAGACGAGAATGAACTTTCAAAAATACTTGAGACGAAAGATGTAAAATTTTTGAAGAAGTTGTTTTTCAACCGGATGGCGTTTGGTACGGCAGGTTTGAGAGGAAGAATGGGCCCCGGTTACTCGCAGATGAACGATCTTGTTGTCATCCAAACTGGTCAAGGTTTACTCAAATATTTGATACGAAGCGACCCCGAATCGGACAAAAGGATCATTATCGGCTACGACGGACGTCACAACAGCAAACGCTTCGCCCAACTCACCGCTTCCATTTTCCTCAACGCCGGCTTTAAAGTTTACCTCTTTTCCAACCTATGTCCGACCCCTTTTGTAGCGTTCGCCATCAAAAAGTTCGCCGCCGCAGCCGGCATAATGGTCACCGCATCGCACAACCCGAAAGAAGACAACGGCTACAAAGTCTTCTGGTCAAACGGAGCTCAGGTTATCCATTTTTTCCGTTTTCAGTTAATCAAATTTTTCTTCCAGATTATACCGCCTCACGATAAAGGAATATCTGAATGTATAGAAGAAAATCTTGAACCATTTTCAACTTCATGGGATACCTCAATACTAGACAAAAGTGAAGATCTTATTGATCCTTTGCATGATGTTATGGCCGACTATTATAACACATTAAAGTCAAATTTGATTAACAGCAGTTTGAACAGTGTGGCTCCTTTTCGTATAACATATACAGCAATGCATGGTGTTGGCTATTCTTATATTGTCGAAGCATTCAAACTCGCCAAGTTTAAGGTATTTTATTTAAAAAATTTCATTTCTTTAAAGTTGATTAAGGAGTTGATCCCGGTGAAAGAGCAAGTTGATCCAGATCCAGAATTTTCAACTGTTGATTATCCGAATCCAGAAGAAGGAAAGTCTGCGTTGAATTTAGCGATGGAAACCGCTGACAATGCTGGCAGTCGGATCATTCTGGCCAATGATCCAGATGCAGATCGTCTTGCTGTTGCAGAAAAGCTAAAGTAAATCGCTTTTAAATTTTGCAAAGTCTTATTAGGTTCTAGAGATGGATCATGGAAAGTTTTCACCGGAAATGAAATCGGTGCTTTCCTTGGATGGTGGTTGATGTATTCATTCAAAATGGGCCGACCTCATTTCAACTACAGAAACGTCTACACGCTTTCCAGCACCGTCTCCAGCAAAATTGTCCGCACAATGGCAAAAGCTGAAGGATTCAGTTTTGAGGTCTCAATGATCAATTTTAGCCTTTTTGTTTCATCTTCGTCATTTTACAGGAGACGCTGACTGGTTTCAAATGGATGGGAAGCAGGTCGCATGAACTACTCAGAAAAGGGAAAACAGTTCTTTTCGCTTTTGAAGAAGCGATAGGTTTTATGTGCGGAAGCACAGTTTTGGACAAAGATGGCATCTCAGCTGCTGTACATGTCGCAGAACTTGCAGCCTATTTGTACACTAAAAATTCAACATTAAATGATCAACTTGACGAAATATACTCTAGGTAATGGCTTTTTGTTTAAAAAAAATTTTATTTTATTTTATCAGGTATGGATATCATATTTCAAATGATTCGTATCTGATATGCCACGAGCCGGAAACGTTTAAAAAGATTTTTGATTCGTTGAGAAATTATAAAGGGTCGAACAACTATCCTGAGTCGCTCATGGATGGGAAATATCCGATTGTATCCGTGAGAGATTTGACGACAGGTTATGACTCGTCTCAACCTGACAAAAAGGCGAAACTTCCAGTTTCGTCATCATCTCAGATGATTACTTTTAATTTTGAAAATGGACTCGTTTTGACATTAAGGACAAGCGGGACCGAGCCTAAGGTTAAATACTACGCCGAACTTTGTGCCTCAAGAAGTATTCAGTAAGTACCCCCCCCCACAGTGCTGCTTTCAGTGGCAACTTTATAAACTCGCCATTTTAGGTTAGAACTTAGAGGTTATAAAAAGATTCTTTTTCAGAGACAAACATGCTTTAAAAACAACTTTGGATGAAATGATCGATTGCGTGCTTAAGGAATTTTTACAACCTGAAAAATACAATTTGGAGTACAGGACAACCTAATTTTGTGTCATTTACAAATATTGTGTAAAACAAAATACTCATTTGTTAATATTCTAGATGTAATTAAATCCAACTTAGCTGTGAAAAATTTTTTTTCGAAACTTTCCTTCAATTGAGAAATTGCACGTTATAATTAACTAGCCATTCCGTAAACTTGATCAGAGTGTTGTCCATCTAAAAAAAAAAAAAAAAAAAAAAAAAAAAAAAAAAAAAAAAAAAAAAAAAATATTTCACGTGCTAATACTGGAAATACCTGTTTAGCGAATCCAATAGAGTCAGAATCTTCAATATCTCTTTTGGGAGCCCTCATTGACAAGCAGGGATGGAAAATGTGTGACATTGACTCCTCATAAAGGAAAACGGCAGCAATAGCATCATCTATGGTGACCATTTTTCGGAGAGAAAGTCTTGCATGCGATTCAGCCAATGATGACCTTAAAAACGCCATCACAAAAAATATAAAAAAAAAAAAAAAAATACAGAATCTTGATCGATTTTTGAGGTAAACAGGACCTATCTCGTCTGGCGGACACAAAGTAGTTTTTTATCAAATCATTCGCTTCTGGTGAAATCTCAACATCTTTTGACGATGCCAATGCAACTATCTAATCAAAATAAAATGAAGTTTTTATTATTTGAATTACTTCTTTCATTGATGAATCGTCCAATATTGTATTTTTGAAAAGACAACCAGTTGCTTCGCACAACAAATTATTAAAAATACGATCACCATCTATGCCAACGTCTGAAATAAATGGTAATCCGAAAATACTAAAAAAAAAATTAAATTAAATTTTTTTTTCTTTGCCTATCCAATTAAATTTTAAAATATACAAAGTACTTGACTAGAGTTTTCAATTGGTTGAATTCATTTGATGATTTGAGGTTAGGATTCCAGTGTGTCCACACTGCAGTTTGTAAAGGATATTCGAGCAATTTCGAGTCGAAAGTCGAGCAGGCAGTTTTATGGCGAAGTATCACAGTTTCGCTTTCGACCGCTTAAAAAAATTTAATTTTTTGTTTATATTTTGTGAGATACCTGATATAATCTGAGTGGAACATGGAGATTTGATTTTAAACAAGTTTCCGACAAAAAGGACCCCTTGGGTGGCCAATAAAAGTGGGCCGGCTTCTAACCAAACTCGATTTTCTTCCAAGATGACTTGCCCTGTCGGTAGCGTGCATAATGAGACCGTAGGACTAAAGTTTGTCTCGCTCAACAGACCAGCATGTCTCATCATATTACCACATTCGCCTATTCCCAGGATTGGTATTGGAAAGTTGCTTTTCTAATAAAAAGAACAAGTATTTGTAAAAAATTATCAATTTTAACTTTACGACAGAAACGAGGCTCAAAAGAAGAGCAGTCTTTAAATTGAGAAACGACGAAATTGGAAAAGCTGTGAAAATTTGGGAAGCTAAAAAATTCACGATGCACCAAGGAGAGCCTCCACAAGACTCTCTATTTTAAATTTATTAAATTGTTTTTTTTTTTACGTGGATAACCTTATTTCGTTAAAGATGTAGACCAATTTTGGTGTGATTGTTATGTACATTTGATTTATTGGTGAAATCAATTTTTGAATTCCGCAAGAAAGGAATCCGTTTTTTGATTTTTTAGCGATGATTGCGTATTCGACTCCAAGTACAAGATCAAGGCATAAATCGTCTGAAAAGAGATGAAAAATTGAACCAAGGAAATAGTTGAAAACCAAGCAACAATTTTCACCTCGAAACTCAATCATGACTGCCTGAGTTCTCCCTTCATCCGAAAGACTCTTCGCAACAATAAAAGTCGCAAAAACATGATCTCCAGATTTCCTTGCTTTTATCAACTCGATTTTCAAACAGCCGCAAAATTCGCAATTATTCGCTGGACGACTTCCAAAAACCACTTTACATTCCCCTTCGCATTTCGGACAATAATAAACCGCGCTTTTTCTAATTTTAAAAGTGTTAACGGAAAAACAATAAAATTTCGATACATGTATTTGGAAAGAGAAGTTCGCCCCAAAAGTTTCGCTTTTATGCAGAAAAGGCCACTACCAACATCATTAATTTTGATCGGCAATGTCGTAATTCGTAAATCAACTTTAAACCTCAACAAGTCGACATCATAACCAAGAAAATTGTCGACGCATTCTTTCACAAAAAATGTCAAATACTCCTCAGCCATGTCAGTCTCGCCCAATAAGAAATCTGCAAAAAACTCTATTTTGAGAAAAAAAAATTAATTTATTCTATTTCACTTAAAGCACCAGAGGTATCACAAAGGATGAGAAAATCGATCACGATTGTGTAAAAAAATGGAAAAAATGTGGGATCTTCATATTCATTTAATTCTTCAGAGAATTTCTCTGTTGAAGATTTCAACCGTCCAAATTCATCAACTCTCTCAAAATATCGCATCAAATCAATTTTATATACCAAATATTCCATTTTGTCCGTTTCAAATTGTAAGTCAGTCTAGCCAACCACAAAAGTGAAAATGATTCAAAAGGCACTTTTCTTTCAGTTTGGCCAACTTAACATCTTTTAAAGCTGTTAAAAATCATTAACTTTTTGTACAAATGAACTGAATTCAAGTTAAAACTTGTCACTGGATGGTGTTGCCAACTTAACAATGTGTAATCATGAAGGCAGTTGCTAAAGGTTTAAGGAAAAAACAACACTTTATATGTAACATGTTTCATTGTTAATGCTACAGAAAAAATAAAAGAAGCAATTTCATGTTGTACTGATATCCTAAAAATAAATTAAAAATTAAAAACAAAAGAAAATGTACAGAAAAAAAAAATTGATTTTGTTATTTTACAGCAACTTTTCACTAAACATTTGATTTACAAGTTAATTTGACGATAATTGAAGAAAAGCAGTGGCACGAGGATTAAAAATCACAATGAAAAACGAGAATTAGAGAGAAAAAAAGTGCATTTTGACTAGAAACGATGTCTCGAAAAATATATTTTCTCACAAAATAGTTTTTTTTTTCTTAAATTAACGCCCTTAGATTTACACAAAGACATCAAAAAAGAAAAAACACCAAAATCTAACATATTAAAAAATGGCTTTAAATACAACAATTCAACATACAAATTTAACATTTTTGCATTTCAAAACTATTATTTTTTTATATTTAAAATATTTTTTATTTTTTAGTAAAAAATATACATTTTAAGAATATAATGACTCTGAAAATATAGGGAATATCAACAATTGACAAAAAAAATTAACAGAGAGAGGGATAGAAAGGATTTTGGCCGGCCAAAATTTTCTATCTAAGTACAAGTAAAATCCTAAGAATTGTGAATGAATGGTAGCCTTGGAAACTACTTGTACAAAACTACTTTTAGCTGATTTCCAAAGGAAATGAAGCTATTAACATATAAGAATAAAATTAATAACGTTATTAGTAAATTTACATGAAATATTTACAAAAAATGCTTAAGGAAGACACCAAAAGCTCAAAAAAAAGTTAGCGTGCTTTTAAATGCTAAAATATTTACATTTTTAAAATATGGTTTGACCATTAGTTTTTTAAAAAAACAAATTAGATATTTACATTATTAACAGATCACCCGAAATTTTTCGTTTTTTGGTAACGAATGCAACAATAGCTTCCAAATTGGAAGAATAAAAAAAAAAAAAGGTTTTAGTCGAGAAGCCATTCTCATGAGACGAGAAGTGGCGGCTTTTTTCTGTGCCGTCTTCCTGGTTCGAGAAGGTAGGAAAGGTCGAGGGGCTGTTTCGATGGAAGTTTTTGGAGCATCCGGAGAAGAAGTTTGTTCAGACGTGTTTTCTTTTTTTCCTTCTGGAAATAAATGAGAATCAAAAATCTAGTAGAGACAAAAAAAGAGGTTTTGTTGGATTACTTACCAATATAACGGGATCTTCAACGTTTCTTTTCTTCCTTTGAATGATCATCATCGCCAAAGCGGACAGATTGTCTTCTCCCGATAACTTAGCATCGCTGTCATTCGCCTTTTCCCCATTTTGATTCGATTTAACACCTTTGGGCCTCCTCACGGTCACCTCTTGTGGTCCATCATGTGGCTAAAAATCAAAAAATGACAAAATCCAGAGCAAAAAATAAAACTTACAGCGTATGTCCTCTGAGGTTTAAGTTTGACATCAAACCTTTCAAAAGCGTACGACTTAGTACAAACATTTGAATGCTTCGGTTTTGGTATTTTGGCAAAAATACGAGCGTTTTTATCAACCCTGTACTCGCATACATAAATATGATCTGGATCGAAATTAACCGGACGTCCCTTGCAGAAGGTATTTAAGTCCAAAACGTAGCACTGACCCATGACAAGCTCGACAGGAACGACTTCATACAACGGAACCCGCATAAGCTCGTTGTGAAAGAACTTTCTTGTCGGCTCATGAAAAGTCTCGTGCGGCCTCAAATAATGATGTCCAAATGCAAATCTATCACCCCTAAAACCAAAAAATAAACAAAACAAAACAAAAATCAAATCTTACTTTTCATCTTTCCAAAGTCTTTCTATTTTAAATATATCACAATCGCTGTATTTCCAGTTTTTGATTGTTTTATAGGTGTGTTTCGATTTAGGGACGGTTGTGCTTTCTTCGTTTATTAGATCTCTCAGCACATAAACGGTGTCTCCTTGTTTAAGCTGCATGTCACCACGAAGGAGGCTGACGTAGTTGAACTGGCCAGGAGTGTTCGATTCTTCTTGAGATGGTATTTCAAAATCGACTTCCCTTGGTGAGCACCTTTCGCAGAGATAGCTTTCGACAGCGGAAGTCGCTTTGACACAATAAGCGTGCTGCCAAACCATACATCGTTCGCACTGTATCATGAGCCCTTCGTCCCAAAATTGGCCGCAGATGCACCTTATGACGTCCTCTTCTTCAGCACCGGGATCTCCATGTGCTGGCACAAATGATGCAGGGACTGTCCCCAATATCTCTTCAAGTTTGGCAACGATTGATATCTTTGAAAGATTATAAGCCTTCCTTAGCCGTGTGGCGGCAATGCCTAGATCAGATGTTCTTCCGTACCAGCGGACATTGTTTTTAAACAAGCTAACCATATCAGCATCGAATGACTCAACAGTTCTATAAACCCCAGAGTTAATATTCTGTTCGATCGTCACAAAATCGATGGGTTGTTGAATCTTTTGATAGTACAGCGGATATTTCTTCTTTGAAGGCAATGTGACAAAACTAGTTGAAAGAAGTTCTCCTTTTTCATCTAAAAATTTGGTTAATAAGGCAAACTTTGATGCACAGGTTTACCTTTTGCGTTGATGACGTCGTTGTATAGGTCTTTAAATATGCAAGCAAGTTTGGCAGTTTTGGCCATTTCGGGGTCATCTTCGGCTTGCGCGAGACGTCTTGTTTTGACATTCCGAGGGCAGACTAGTGCTGTCATTTGGGTCTTGAAGGCTTCAACAGGTTTGATGTCGGCTGCCGGAACTGCTTGGCTTGTCGAAATGGTTTCCTCTTTGTTATAAACTAAATTCATCATCGCTCCTCCTTTGACGGCTTGCTTAAGCTTCTCTCGAGCTCTTTTCACCTAAAAAGAAGGTAAAAAGCGTCCATTTAAGAAAGACTCTACGTTACCTTTTCAATGTTTCGAAGTAAAAATAGCCTGTTGCTGAAGACCAGAGATCTTTGAGGTCCTGTCAATGGTTTTACGTAGGAGAGATGGCTAAGGCGTGCAGCAACTGTGGCTAAAGCATTAGCAGCAATAGCATCCTTGGAATTCTACAAAAAGAAGATTAAAATTTAACTTTTAATGCTTTATTTTACCTTTTTATTTCGTTTGTCAAACGATTTATTTTTCCTTTTGTTCTTGACAATGGATTTTCTAGTGCGAGGTGCTTTTTCGTCTACGATGGGAACAAGTGTACCTTGGACCGACATCCTCTGCGATTTTCCTCCAATGACCCCTCTGCACTTCGTAGAACCGCATTTGCATGGTTGCCCTTCCGATGGATTGAAAAGCGAAAAGTTGTAGTCATACGTGAGCTCCTCGTCTGGTTTGATGTCTCGGAGTGCGAAAAGCGCCATACGGAAAAGTCCGTTCACGCACCACTTTTGCATCTCGCAGTTTGGTTCGCAAGAGTGGTTCACAAATCGTCCATCACCTCCCATTCTATGGCCATCGATGACTAAACCACCGTCAAGATTCAAACAATAATGATGCGTATCTTTCTGATACCTTGATGCCATCCTAGACTTAAACTCTCTATCGCTCACGACTTCTCCAACATACTCTAATATAAAGAAATCTTTTTTAATCGTCTCTTTGGTCTTGATTCCCCAACCTTTATCCCTCGTCATGAATTTAAGCAAACCAGGGGCCCATTCGTGCCTTTGAATCTTTTGGTTGGAACATTTTTCTTTGCATGGGCAAAGCTGAGGAGAGCATTCTGTAAGAACCATTCTGTTGATGCAGTTATCTCCGCATCCTGTGGTTGGCTTACAGTTGCACGCTTGTGCTTCATAGCCGTAGGAAGGTTTAACATCAAAATAAACGTTTGTCCTGATTTTCTTGTAGTTCCAAGATGGGACTTCTTCTCTTCCAGGAAGCTGATGGTTGTTATGAAGCCACCAAAGGTCATAGGGAAGCTGAAACGGGATTTTTCGTTGCCGCACGTATTTGGTGACGTAAGCGGGCGGCGGGAAAAGAGCATTTTCTCCATCTTGTTTGATCAAAACTTTTTTCTTTTTGTCATCATCACATTTTTTGGGCTCTTCTTTGTAGTAATCTGAGAAGAGGCCGGCTGGAAGGTATTTTTTCCGTGGCATCATTTTCTTTTTGAGTAATGACTCCGGTTCGCTGTCTTCGGTTTCGTCTTTGATCTTTTTGACTTTTTTAGGATCTTTCTTTTTGTCGTCTTCGTCTTGAGAGGAGTCTTCGGGTGTTTTCCGTTTTCGCTTTTCACACTCTTTGGCTTTTAGTTCCATAATGCGACGGCTTGACGGTCGAGTTTCAGTTTCTTCTTTTTCTTTGTCTTTCGGCATAGGAGAGAGTGATGGAGTTGATGAATCGTGGTCTACGGTGACTGTCAGTTTTGTCTGGTCTTCCAATATGGGAGGCAAAGAAACAACTTTTTTCTTCTTTTTCTTTATAGCTGGGAATCCCGTACGGTTTATTTTCTTCCGTTTCACCCTTGGCTTCGCATCCAACTTCTGCTTTTTGACTTCAACTTCTTCTTCATCAGTTCTCCTTTTCAACCGTTGAAGTTCTTCTTCTAAGTTGATATCTTCATTTGGAAGAAGTTTACTTTTGATTTTGCTGACAACATCGGATGTTTTGTTTTCAGAAAGAGAAGCTGAGATTTCTTCAATTTTGACGTCAGTTTTCTCATCTTTGATATCAGTTTTGCATTCAACGATATCTTCTTCTTCATTTTTTATTTTTTCTTCAACTTTCTCTTCGATTTTAACTTTTTCTTCATTTTTGACTTTTTCGTTTTGGATCCTTTGGGAGCGTTTTGGTTTCACTTCGAGCTCTTTGACGCGCGCAGAAGATCTTTTGGGCATCTGAGGGGACTTGTGGGTTCTCCTTTCTTTGATTTTCTTCTCGTCTTCTTTTTTAGGAGAGGGAGGGATTTCGGTGGCTTTTAATTCCTCAATGTCAGGCTTTTCTTGATGTTTGAGGTCGCTGCTTGAGTCAAAGGAGGAATCGGATTTTTCTTCGGAATCCGCAGAAGTGGATTCAGCACAGGGAGTGCTTGAGACGTGATAGTGTCTTTTCTTCAACGGGAGCCTTTGTTCGCTACTTTCAGGTTTATCTTTCTTCGGTAATTCGACAGCACTTTTTTTGACTCTTCGTTTCTGCTGCTGAGCTGGACTTGCAGGCATCTTTTCCCTAAGAGGAGTCGTAGCACCTTTTTCCCTGAGAGGCGTCGAATTCCCTTTTTCTTTCAAAATCGCCAAATTTCCTTTTTCTTTAAGTTTTTTCTCTTCTTTAGGTTTCTCTTTTTTAACGTCTTGTTTTTCAACTTCGGGGATTTCGGTCTTAACTTCATGAGATTCGTTTTCTTTCTGTTTTGGCGACGTTTCATGTTTCGCTTCATCGCTAGAGTCGACTTTTTTGGTTTCTTCTTTGTCTCTTCTTCTCCGACGTTTTTCTTTCATTTTCTTCTTTAATATTTCCGCCACTTTGGCGTCTTTTGAGTATCGCACCCGATCTTTGCGCTTTTTAAGAACTTTCTTCATTTTGAAGACTTTCGGGAGGTGGTTTTGAAGCGAGACGGGGCCGATATGACACGATTTGAGTAAAAGAGCTAAACTTTCCATTTCTTGGAGAAATTTAGGGTCTAAGATTTTAAACTCTTTGGGTTTTTTCCTCTTTTTATGTTTATGCTCTTTGTTCCTCATTAATCCTTTGGGTAATGATAACTTTGAGTATTTTTTGTTTTTCGAATCGAGAGGAAGGTTGGGTTCTAAAACTGGAGGCGTTTTTTTAGGTCGGCCTCTAGGTTTTTTCAAAATTGGGCTTGGAAGGACCGGTATGGGACCTTCGGGATGAAGGATTGTACCAGCAAAGTACGGAGGAACTTTAAGCTCTGCGGCCGATGGCGGCAAAATCGGTTTTTTGACGACATTTTCACCTTGACGTCGAAATCGTCGCTTTTTCTGCCCGAATCTTTTCAGGCCAAGTGTACCTTTAGGTCTCCCAGGCCCTCGTTTTCCGCCGTTTTCAAGTCTTAGCTCTCTTTTTGAAGAATGAAGTTTTGTAATTTTGTCCTAAAAAAAAAAGAAAATTTAATTAATTATGGAAAAGGTGCTGAAATAAGGGGAAGATTGAGATTCAATCTTACATTGGTTGAAGGCTTTTGCCTTGGTTTATGTGATTGGCTGGTGTTTGGCTGGGGTGATCTGGGCCTGAGAACGGGGGGACGGTTGAGGGGCGACCTTGGTGAGCTAGGACTTTGATGTCCTCCGGCTGGAGAGCCGGCTACACTCTGTATCCCTGAATCTGGCGAAACATTACTATGTGAGCAGTCGAGTCTGTAAGGTTCAAGCTCAGGCATCGCATTGTTGTTCGGCTGAGTCTTATTTTGGTTCTTCGGAGGTCGTCCTCTTCTACGAGCCACAGGCTGGCTACTCTGCGCCTTCTTGTCCGGACTCTCGTCTTTCTTAACTTCGCTCGTACCACTCGTACTCCCACGCGAGAGCAACTCCGTCTTTTCGACGAAATCAGCCAAAAGATTCGAAGAATATCCACCGGTGACCTGCAATTAAAAATTAGAATCCACATCTGGAGTTTTTCATCGAGGAGGTATTAGGAGTGGGGGGAAGAGGGGATGAATTACCTCTTCTCTATCCGATTCTTCATCTTGTGTTGTAGAAGGGCTATGTTGAAGCTGAGATGAGTTCTTTCCATCGGAATTGACGATTCTTGATATCGCCTGGCTTACAAGCTGCTCTTGATATTCGGTATCGGATTCCGAAGAAGAAGACGCAATGCTTGCAGGTGGCTGGACAGCAGGAGCTGCATTTCGTCCTTCACCTCCGACGTCTTCGAAACCATCAAAGGAAGCACCTCCGCCACCGCCGACATCGGGCAAAATGGCAGCAAGATCTTCTTGATTTATCACCTTCAAAAAACAGTCATTTGTATCTTCAATTTCTTTCTTCCATACCTGCAAATGTTCTGAGATTGAAATTCCCGGAGCATTTCCGTCGAGCTGAGCAGCAAGTTTGGTAATCTCGTCTCGACTTTCTGCTTCGTTTTCCTCATCGTCATCTTCGGAGGAACTCGATTCAGAACTACTCGTCTCAGGTGTCGCCTCAACAGGCTAAAAACAAATAAAAACCCTTTTTTAGTCTATTTTTGCAAGTTCGCTAACTTCATAGTTTATATTGGACCGATGCCCGAAAAAACGTTTTGTCTGAATTAAGACTTGTAAAAAACCGAGTTTTATCCCATCAAATATTTATAAATTCTGCCCAACAGTTTTTTGAAAAAGATTTATCCCCAGTTCGGGTCAAACAAACGAAAATAAAAGTGAAAAAAAAATTTAAAATAGACATGAAATTGGATATTTACCAATTTCGCAGATTTTCTTGAACTCGCGTATTTTCACACACAAAAAAAAAACTTCAATTTTTAAAAGCTTGCTAAGTTGTTCAATTTGTCCTGGTGAAGAGGTGGAACCGGTTTTCCAGAAGTGTGACAGGTGTATCGGCCAATTTGGCTCCATTATTTTCTTGTCGGATTTAATTTTTTTCTCAAAAATTTGTTGCGTTAAGTCTTAAAAATACCCTAAAAAGCAGGTTAATTTTAAATTTTAAGCAATAAACAACCATTATTAACTTCCAAAAAGGAATAGTTCGTAGATTGTTTAATTTTTATTTAAATAATAGACGAAAAATCCTAAAATCTAGTTCTATTGTAAATAGAGAGGGTCGTTAACCATTGTCCTGGGTCACAAATGCGTGCCAAGTGTGACATCTGTCCCCACTTAAGCCGCCTGGAGTGCGAGTATCACCGGTTATTTCAATCATGGATATTGGAAATCTCGTTATATTTAAAAATACAACGAAATATTAGTTGTAGGCTTCCGCCATATTGCCTAAAAGTGCTCGTAATAGCCAGAACAAACCAATCAGAGGATCCCGTTTATTGGTAAATGTGGAGGGAGGAATCATTGAGGAAGTTATCGTGGCAACTGGCAAGTCCACAAAAAAGATATTCGGTTTACCCTCCCTTAACATAAAGAAACAAAAAGTCAGGTCAGTTATCTCAAAAAGTGTGCAGACAAAAGTGTTATTGAGTGTTCATTGTCTTAATTGCGGAGGAAAAGAATCGTTTCACATGGGCTACCTTAACTAATGGCTCCTTCCTTGTAAAGAAACGAAATTTTTATCTCGATGTTTACCACATAAAACAAATTAAATATTTAAAAAAAATTAACATTTGTACGTCCAATAAATTAATTATTTATTAAGAGGGCACATTTGTCTTGAGAGGCGACCATTAAAAGAAGAAAAAAATAAAAAGCGAGTTCTCACTAGTAATGTCAAGGTCTTACACATGGGACTAGATTGCTTGTTTTTTCCTTCTTTTTTTTTCCTCTTCAATTTTTCAAACCTACGTTTCGGCCACAAGGACAATTATTTAAAAAATGAAGTTATTAACCTCTCAAATATCGAAGGCGCTAACATGACATGGTTTTTCTTAACGTTAAAAAAACATTTTCAAGTTAATCTTGATAGTCGGGAAATAATTATCCATAATAAACAGTTGGCCGGTGATAAAAAAAATGAATATTCAAACCGGCGCGTTCCCTTTTCCTGTTCAGTCCAATTAGATTTTGCTGTTTTCTTTATTTTATTGTCGGTTTTTTTGACAAGGCCCAAGGACGGGTTTCTCGAGATCCTTGTTCGGATATTGAGACAGCTTATGTTAATTTGCTGTAATAAAATGCGAAATGAAAAAAGATTGTGATAAATTAAAAACAATTTTTGACACGGTCACTTTTCTTGAATACGGTTATTCGAGTCATCGATTGTCAGTCACGCGATGAGTAACCCACAAGAAGTCTTGGTGTGTTCGCTTTTGCGGTCGTGACACTGCGGATACCCCCAAAAAGTGGCACTTGCGACGATAAGGTGACATTTGCTGTAAACTCGGATTTTCTCCAGAAAAGCGTCTCCAAATGCTATCTTTGATACCCTGATTATCTTCCCCCATGCCAACTAGCTGCAGTGGCATCAATGGTACGAGTTCGTTCATTCTAGATCATTGAACACGTCTGATCGTGCCCCCGGGCGTTTAAAACAAGCTTCGATGTTTATCCAATGAAGAAGTTGCGAAAAGATACGGAATCTCGGAAAAGGCATGAGAATGCATGGAAGGGAAAGGCCGTGAAAATTGCATCCGTCGGATTTCGTCGAAAACGGAGGCGGTACTATAACGACCGCGTGTGCAAACAGAGCAATCAATCCTTTCACTTTCCCACTGAAGTCGCGGGAGTCTTCGAAATGTCAAAGACTCTTTTATCTCCGTTACAAATACGTTTTCTAGAAAGTCATACAAAACGATTATCGATTTAAAAAAAGAGAGAGAAAAAAATGGGAGTGTTTACATAACTACCTGCTTGAAAAGACAAGTGGGGCTGAATATCATGAGGGGACATAAAGGGAGATGTAGAACCCCTTGAGGACTCTTGTGACATACAAGGCTAATTATTGTCCGTGAGATAAGTGAAAGAGGGGAAACGTCTGAACAAAAGGGGATATGCACCCTTCCATCAAGGGGAGAACAAAAAAGAGCAAAACTTCCATTTTTCATAAAAATGAAAAAGTTAGCAGCACAGAAAATGTTGCCTCAAGCGTCCCGCTTGGCGCTCATGCTAATGAACACCTCGAAAAGTGACAGATCAATTTCAAAGATATCCGAATACCTAATGTTTTGAATTAGGTCAACAATGTCATTCACCCACGTACAGCAGAAAAAATTTTCGGAAACGTGTTTCGCAAAAAGTTATCTTTTATTTGCACTTCGATAAGATTATGAGCAAACTTCATAATATGCGTATATTTTGGATAGCCGAAATTAAGATTCAAAGGTAGATATGGTAGATACTAATCGCATGTTGCAGCTGTCTGGAGCTGCCTCTGAAGAAAACTACCTCTAAGTCTCCAAACCAGGCACGCTTGCCACTGTAGTAGTAAAAAAAATCAACTTCTGAGAACAGTAACGGCCTCGATATTCGAAGAACAATATTTTTTCCGCTATAAAACCTTGGATCGATTAAAACGTTTTTTTGTATGTGTGTATTTTGAAGGGTAAGGGGGGTTACCCATTATGAGGACGAGGCGACCTTGACGACAAGTCCATGTTGCGTAACTTCGTCCATCCGCGAAATCTCGCCGTGCAACTGTACAAGTACACGAACAAAAACAAAAATCACAAACATCCTCTATTCTTCCAGACGATTTCAACATTTCAGTCGTAAAATTAACGAGGCGAAACCTCATTTCACAATTTTAAAATCGCATTCTTCATCTGAAGCATCCAAAACATAATTTTCCCAGGGTGTGAAACCATTGACATACTCCGACGTGAGGAATGACAGGCGATTGTATGCAAATAAAACGCTAATAAATCAGCCTCTCAATTGATTAGACTTTCATTACTGGATTTTTGATTTCTCGATCAGCATACAATGAGAAAAAAATTCAGAAAAAATCAGGGAAAAGAATCGATATATCCAAAAAAGGCGGAGAACGGATTTCAATTGGCATTGATAGATCTGGAACGTGTTTCACCTTCATGGGATTTCGTGAGGGCGATTATGCAAATTAAGTTTTTTTCTACGACAGATAAAAAAAAGGAACTCGTCATCGACGAATATGATGTGAGTTCTGGGTCTGGAGTTTCTCCCTACGATAACTTCCTCAAAAATTCTCCCCACAAGGGTACCTTACTGGCCGACAAGCTTTGGCACAAACGCCTCTCCAAAAGTAACATCTTTTGAAGTAAAAGATGATTAAAATAATGATAATTAATAGTTTTTTTCCCCTACGCAACGTGTGAACATTTTTTTCGTCTTGGGGCGCTTTTTTTTTCTATTGTTTGAGAAGCGGATGATTCATAGCCTCCCATGACTGAGCTCGTATGAATAATTATCGGCTTCCTTTTAACCCTACACTTTTATTTTTGTTACCCCACAAATTAACTCGGTTTAAAACCCTCTATTAATAAATAACTACTTGTAAGTTCGCGTGTGCATTTCGTCTAGCTTGCCTCTTAATCTGTATAACCATACAACGCCCAGATTTTTTTAATTGTGACAGAATCTACACGGTTCTGCGCTTGCAGTCAATCCAACGAGGCTTTCGAAGTGTTTCAGGGATAGAAGACATTAGGACAAGAGAAAACGGTTCTGCCCTTCAAGACTTCCTTAACACATAAGTCGGTAAGTTATTCAACCCATCGTTTAAGATCTGTAATGATCGAACGGTCACCCAAGTGAAAGCATTAGAAAGTCGACAATTTTCTGTATAATAGTCACTGTCATACTTTATCACACTATTAAAATATTAAAAGCTCCCAAAAGGTCAATCGTCGTACACTAAGTGTCAAAAGTTGGATAATTTAAATCCGCGAAGTGCGTCACCCAGCTGCGGGCGCCAACGTCCCTTAATATTTATGAGGGCGACATATTTATAAAAATAATAAACAAACAAGGTTTATAAATAATTAAAACGGAAAGAAAAGTAAACATTTTTATGAGTGTCCGTTAATGTTATACAAGATCGATATTACGTGTCTGATTGTAATCGTTGGCGACGGGCGGAGAGTTGAAAAAAAAATTTTTAACCCCGGCGGCGGCAGGTGACCGATCACCGGAGGCGATAACAAGAACTCCAGTAGTCACGATCGAATTAAGTCTCGAATTTTTATTACGAAAATCGATTCGGGCCTAGAGATGCTGCAACGAAAACGATAGTATCTCGGCTAAATCGTGGTCTTGATGAATGAACAGAAGGTATATTTGAAGTTAAAAATTGCTTATACTAATTATCTTCTATGTTTGCTTCATGGGTTTCCTGGATCTTGCGAGCACAACTTCGAGTCACGATGTAGAAAGTCGACGTATGGGATTTTCTCATCTCGTATATTCAGAAGCGTGGAATGCAAATCAGGAAAACAAATCTCGATATAAACGAGGCGGACGAGGAGTAAAAAAAGAAAAAAAGGGTTGAGAGTCAATATGCGGAACCCTCTAGAGGACTCACCAAATTCTCCCCTCCAATTCACACGGCCCAAGGTCAATCCCGTCTCAAACTACGCCGTTTACATGCCTTTAATTCTTTTTCCCCCCTTATTTTCGCCTCATCGCCTCAACAATTATTTATTGTCATACAAAATGAAATCATCGGTCACTTCGAAAATGAGCAAGTTAAACGATTTAAATCGAGAAATGGGGCTTCAAACCTCATTAAGTTTTCATGCGTAGTTAATAATCGCTGCTAGCGAAACAATTTGCAACATTGATCAATAAAAACAACGATAGAGAAGGTGTGTACCCTTGCACACTGGAGCCCATTATGTCGCACGGATATCATCAAGTTGGTATCGTACATCAGCGATCGTATGTACTGGGTTCAATTGTGATTATATTGCGATACTAAATGCGGTTCCCTTGTTTCCTACGTCTCTATCTCGGTTTATGCACTTTGTAGCTTATGCTTACATGCACTACTGGACGATCTCCTCGTGTCAGTGGCTATTTCCTATCGGAAACATCCATTTCGGAACATTGGGTTCAATCCGCTTCAAAACCCTCATAAGAAAAGCTTCAATTGATTAGTGATAACCACCTCGCACAATGATTTCGACATAAAAAACCATTTCGTAAAACATCTTCATTTGATTTTGACACAAGAGCGTAGGCTACTGGTATTGAGCCACTCCCAGCGATCTTCATGGAATCGTTTAACCGGATTCCCTTAAAAAGAGAAGACAAAGAGAATGTATGTCGAGACGCTTATGTGTGTAGGAGCGACCTTTCTAACCAACGAGTCATTCGAATGGGTCACTTTCACCGTGTTCAATAAGAAAAATTCAATTTTTAACATTAAAATGAAATCGTTGTAGCGGAGATAGGGTACCTAATAAGTCAGATAATGGATGTTCAATGGACCCACAATTCAAAACCTCAAACCAAAACAAACCATAAACACGGACAGAGTACAAGCCAAAACAAATCGCTGATTTCAATATTACCAGCCATGTTTACTAGCAACCCCCCTTGAGGACAGATGTCTATGATGACCGAACTTTTTATTCAACCGACCCCTAAAAACCACATTATGGAGTCGAGAAACAGCCAGTAAATCGGGTAGCGATCGCATGATAAGTTCCAGTTAGCGAACTAGACATGAACATACGCTTTCACACTACAACGACCCACGCAAGAATATTATTAAAAAATATTTTTTAAAATGAGTTTAAATAGTTGCTGAACTGGTCTTACTACGTTCCGATTGTCTCATTATTTTTTAATGAGAAAAATAAATAAATTTCGTCTGAACGTTTAACAAATTCACTTGTTTATGATACCAAAAAACTGAACGTCGAATTTCCTTGAACTAGATAGGTTTTTCTGGATGTTGGGAAATAATTAATTGAGGTACAAAATGAAATGGAATAATTGAGAGAAATCATGGGACAGGAAACAGTAGAAGAAAAATTTTCGCGTTTCCGGAACGTTGGGACAAAAATGCGGAAATGGTGTCATTCGGATGATTTGTCAATGTAAATTTAATCGGATTACATATTCGGGTTGTCTCACCGTGAAGAATGGCTGTTGTTGGATGTAAGAAATGAAGGGGGCGTTGGTCGAATAGAAGACGGGCGCTTGTGTGAAATAGTGAGTCGGGGCCGGAGTCTGGAGTATGAACTGCTGCTGGACTCTCGTCTGCTGAATTTGAAACTGGGGCTGAGGCGGTATCGTGACCGGAACCGTGAAGTTCGGCGTCTGCTGTTTGACGGTGCAGAGTATCTCCCACAAATCCATCTCCCGCCTTTGACACTCATAGCGACCCAAAGGATCTCCTTCGACCATCCACTACACCGTTGAGCGCCAGAGCGGTTCGGATGTACCAAACTAAGAAAAAACCCTCAGAATTCTGAATTTCTTTTTTCCTCCTTCGATCTCTTGGATTTTTTATCAATATGTTAACCAATTAAAAATGAAAAACCTTTTTACACGATAATTACCTCTCTTTAAATAACCATCCCTCTTGACGTTTTTATTCAATTAATTGGCCATTAGGGAGGCATGTAATCGGCTCATTGAAACCAGATATGCGGGTTGTTTTAAGGGGAGGCGACCTACCCCAAGCTCGATACGAGGAATTTTCCCTCAATGTTTACATTTCACAATATTTACGAAGAATTCATTTTTAGGCACTAGAATGCCCAATGCAACTCAGAGGTCAGAAGCGATCAATGAAGATCTTACGCAATATTGACAAGCCACAAAGTGGTTCCTCTAAAAAAGGAGATTTCCCTGTCGAACAATTAGAGAAAATATCAAAAGGGGTCGCGACCTTTGACATTTCAGAATCGTTTTGTGGTCTAATAAAACTTTGTATTGAGATATCTAAGTAGGTCTATATAAATTGATATAAAAAGGAAAGTTTGAACTAAGTTTTAAGAAATTAGATAACAGGCTTTCCATTGTACCATCTACTTTAAGTGAGGGCAATTTTTTTCCTCTCGTAAGTGGTCCTGACAGAGAGGAACAATTTCTGAAGACATTTTATAAAAAATTTTCAAAGCATAAATTTGAAATCAATATTATAATATTGTGACATAAACAAGTTTAACCGGTTGGTGTAGTTTGACCTTAGAATGATTAATCTGGTTCAAATCGTATACGTATAAAAACGTAGGGGAGAGATGAGAACCCCTTTTTTGGGCGGGAAGGCGGGGAGGGGGGTTACCGGCTTTTTTTGAATTGAGGTACCGGTAAAAAAATCCAAGAGATCGTGAAGAAATTTTTATCTCACCTAAAAAAATTAAGATTTGAATTTTGAGAATGGATGGGGGAAAAAACTGCACTTAGGCACACACGAGATGTAAAAAAATGAGCGGCACTTAAAAAAACAGAAGCACTCACGTCAGACGCGGAGATTATAATAAATTCATTTTCGATTCTGTCCGCGAGGCGGTCGAGGGGCGTTTGTGGTTCGGGTAGTCTCGGCCGGCGATGGTGGCGACGCGGGGTGGGGGAGGACAACAAGCGGCCGGCACCGAAAGGGGGAAATCGCGTTCGGCGGGGCTCATCGTTGGTGGGGAATTATTTGACACGAGTTGTTTACAGAAGTGGGGGACTACCCCAACATAACTCCGTTCGCGTTTTTTAACGTGCAATCCCTTGAATTAATTTGTCAAAGGCTAATCTGCACTTCCCCATACAGAAAAATTTATAACGCATAGCATAACTAGTGACAGTATTGATAGCATAATGGGCATTTTGAAGGCACAATGAATGATAGGGTAGTGAGGTGCCAGGAGGCCACTTTTTAAGGAATTTCATGTAGGGGATAGCTCCAGAAAAGCATTCTGATGAACACAACACTTCCCAAATGGCTACAGAAGAGGGTAAAAGGGGTAAACCTTTATTTTTAGTTAGCTTAAATCTATTAAAAGGCACAAAAAAGAACTACCTATGAAGCTGAGAATAATCAATCACAAATGAAACGTCGTTAGTCATTACTAATTAATGGAATTGAGGTCTTTTTGTCTATTAATACATCACTCATTAGCCATTAGATCAGAGACCCCTCTGTATCAAATGTTAATTAGAACAGCCCATGTTGAAAATCCTAAAAGATGAACTTTATATTCTAATTTTAATTACGAAAAAATTAAAATTAATTTAATAAATTTTGACGAGTTAACGACCTAAAATTATATATTTCCCCAGACAAGTGGATAACGATCTTTCCGGGCTTGTTATTCCGGCTACAAGTGTGTGAATTAAAGCAAGGTCATATGATAAGAAGTTTTCGCTTTTTCAAACGTCTAGAAAGTGAATTTACATTAACAAGGATGCAACTTTGTTGTTTCCTTTTAAGATACATTTATTCTTGTATTTATCAAACGAAATCTGGGTTACTGACATCAGTTTTTCCAATTCAAATTTCTGAAGACGGAAGTTTCTGCGGATCCTCAACCAAAAAGGGACATTGAATTCTCTCAGCTCCATGTAGACCCACTGACCTGAATTTTAGCACAAATCTCGTTTATTATGGTCAGAAAAAGCCCTGAAAATTTCAAGTCAATCGGACCACAGGAAGCTGAGAAAATGTTATGTCCATTTTGGGGTCTACACTATGCCCGACAACAAGCAACTAAAGAAAAAGCTGCACAGGAAGAAAGTCGGTCCAAATCAAAGGATGCAGTGAATATCAGCAGATAATTTGTTTTTCAGTGCCTTACAAGTGCAACTCTCCTTGATTAGCCTGATTGCCCACTTAAAGCATAGTATAGACAAGCCATAACTTTCCCTGATTTTCTCAGTTGGCCCAATGAGAGCCTCTTAGTAAAAGTTCATAAAAATAAAACCTTACCTTAGCTTTTGTTCTGGGTGACTTCCTGATTGGACGAACGGGTCGTTTTACAGGTCGTTTTGGAATCGGTTTTTTCACCGGTTGCCTCGTTCTTCTGACCACTTTTGCTTCTGGCGGAGGCGACGGCTTCTCTTTGACCTGAGCGACCAAAACAGGCGGCGGTTTTTCTTTAACCTGTGCGACAAGATGTGGAGGCGAGAGGCTTTCTTCATTCCTCGAATTCACCACTCGAGGACTTCTTTGCAGCGTCGGTCTTCTAGGTTCTGTCTCTTTTTCCTCGTCTGATGAAAGTTCAGATTCAGATGAAGAGGACGCCTCAGTTTTAGGCTTCGTTGCAGCCAATTTGAGCCTAATAGAGCCCTAAAAAAAGTAATATTGAATACATAAAGAAAAAAGGCCTTCTCAAAAAGTTTTGAAATGGAAGGTTGAAATAAAAACAAATTCGTACTGGCTCAAAATTGGTTTCGCGTACGCTGAAAGAAGGCTGAGGGCTTTGAGATCGCGAAGAGCTGCTTGAAGATTGAGCTTTTGAGCTGTCCGAGGAGTCGGATTCGCTGTCGCTTATCGAGGACGCGGAGCCGTCTTGAGATTCGGAATTCGAACCGGATGAGCTTTCACCATCGCTCTCAGATTCCGAGCTCTCGTCTTCCGTTTCAGGTTCATGGGCCGGTGGACATGGAGTCATAGGAGGCAATGGTGTAGCCGGCTCCTAAAAACAAAATTTAATAAAACACCGAATTATCATCGTATTACCTTTATGGCATCCATGTCCACCGTCGAGGGCAAATCTTCAGGCTCAGAATCTTCAGCCGGCCTATGAATGACCGCACTCCAATCGCAACTTTTAAGAATATCGGTCGATACTCCAAACTACAAAATAAAATAAGATTACGTCAATTTTTATTTTTAAAAACTTACTTTTTTAATTTCATTGTGGAGTGGTGCTGTAGGCCCAAGTGTTGGAATTGGAACATATTGGACTGGTGGAGAATACGTAGACGCACTTTTGTCTACTTGAGGCATCATGTAATACTCCATGCAGTCCTAGTAAACATCACACCAGAATCCTGAAAATTTCAACGATATATTAGCATTCAAGAATACACAAGCCATGTCTCCAATTTTGCCTTAGACAGTCCTCCTAGTAGGGGAAACACTATGCCAACCCAAATGAGCCTCCTATGGCATAGTGTATACATGCCTTGTCACAAAACCGCCCTATCTTGTTTTCCATCTTAAGTATTGACAGCTTTTGGTCAGTCTGATAAGGCAGTGGGGATATAAGTCTCCTATGGCATAGTGTACACATCATGGCATATTGCTAAACAGCCAGATCTTGTCTCACAATCTAAGTGAGATGCACAGCTTTTGGCCAGTCCACCTTGTCTTGACATCCTTCTAGGGACACAGTGCCAACCCAAGAGAGCCATCAAACCCACCATGCAGTCCCCAAACATTGAATTTACAGTGTCATACACGAACCTTAGGACTCCTATGGTCTCCTTATAATGAGAAGATGCGATCTACGCAGAAGGAACAGGTTTCCGCAGCAAACTAACATTTTCTTCTTTACAATCTAATGAGTAATGATGCAGCACTCCGAAGCTAAAGAAGACAATTCATGGATTATTGAAAATGAAGTCGGGACGTACGAATTAGCATAAGAGCGTGATTTCAACATAAAGATTACGGAATTCCATACCACGGTCGGAATCGCACATGTCAACAACTTTTGGAATCTTCCAGACCCAGATTAAGGGGTGAAGAATCCTTTTTCTGTTTACAATTTACGAGAACGACCCTTTTCCGTATTAAATGAATGAAATTTTACCTGGCGAAAAAACCTTAACTAGCCATAAACAAAGTCAAAGATGGCGGAATTTAACCGACGGTAATAAAAAGAACGGACGAAAAACACACGGAAAATGGACTTCCACTTGAAATTCAAATGCGAAACTCGAAGAAATTGTTCCAAGATTCGATGACAAAAACGTCTTCAAATTCAATTTGGTTTTAGACGCAGAAAAATGTATTTGATGAGAGAAAAAAAGGAGGCGTATAGGGACTTCGGGTTCCTAGATCCCCGATGTAAATAGAAATGGCGACTCGATATCAACGCCTCACGCGCAAAGTCCGCCAATTATTAAACTTACCGCCTTTTCTTTCGAATTTTACCGCCATTAAACACCTGTCGGATGTTTCTTTTCGAATGAGTCCTATAAAATGAGAGTCGTACAATGACAGTTCTGCAGAATGACAGCCATGGTGAGGCTGAACTATGACAGCTCTGTACAAGGACATCACTGCTCAATGATACATAGAATTGTACATACTCTGCAGCATGACAGTTATACAGAATGTCAGGTCTGCACAAAGACAGCCCTGCTCAAAGAGAGTCCCTAGATAGACAGCTCTGCAGGATCCTAGCTCTGTACGTTGACAGCTTTGTTAAATGACATACCAGCACAATGACAGCTCTACAGAATGACAGATCTGGAGAATGTCATCCTGCAGAAAGACAGCCCTGCTCAATGAGGTCCTTATATAGTCAGCTCTGCAGAATGACAGTTCTGCACACTGAATGCTTTGTACAATGACAGTTCTGTACAATGAATGCTTTGTACAATGACAGCTCTGCAGAATGTCGTCTGCACAATGACAGCTCTATACAATGACAGTTGTAGGATGAATCTTTTGATCTTATAGAAAAAGAAGGTAAAATATTAAACATATGTAAAAACGTTTAATTTAGAATATCAATATAATATTGTTTAACAAAAAAATTGTTTCAAAACCTTTATCACCCATGAAATTTGAATAGTTTTTATAAAAGATGATTACAATTTGGACTCAGTGAGCCACGCAAAAGTCTGCGGTTTTCTGTCTGAAGAGGGGTTAATCATAACGTTGATTATCGTCGGCCCGTCTTCATTCTGTAAAAGAAAAAATGTTGACTTTACTGAGAAATTTTTCAAGTAAGGCTAAAAAAGTGAATTTGACATTGGTAGGAGCAGGTGGAGGGATCGGACAGCCACTTTCGTTGCTTTTAAAAAATTGCAAGTTTATAAACAAGTTGAGCCTGTATGATGTCAGCGACGTTTCTGGACAGGTGGTCGATCTAAGCCATATTGACTCGTCTGTTTGTATCCGGAAATGCGAAGAATGTTTAGAAGAGACCGATATTGTGGTCATGGTTGGAGGCATAGGACGAAAACCTGGTATGAGCCGAGATGACCTTTTCGAATGCAATGCCAAAATTATACTCGAGTTATCAGAAAAAATAATTGTTCATTGTCCAAAAGCATTCGTAGTCATTGTCACGAATCCGGTAAACAGTTTAGTCCCAGTCGTAGCTGAAGTATTTAAAAAATGCAATGAAGACCCGACCAGAATTTTTGGAATGATGACCTTAGATGTAGTTCGCGCAAGAACGTTTTTAGGACAGAAACTTAACATTGAACCTGAACTGGTGAAGATTCCGGTTGTAGGAGGACATTCAGAAAAGACGACCGTACCTCTTTATTCGAGGGCCATACCTTCAGCGGAATATAGAATTTCGGACCTAATTGATATGACAAAACGAGTCCGGATGGGAGGAAACGAAGTCATAAATGCAAAAAAAGGACAAGGATCAGCTATTTTAGCAACTGCCCATGCTATTTTCCAGTTTGTCTTATCTCTATGTAAAGCCATAAGGGGTGAAGAAGTGACGGAATGCACTTATGTCTCGTCTACAGTAACCGAAGCCGAGTTTTTTTCATCGCCCATCCTTTTAGGGCCTCAAGGCATCAAGCAAAACCACGGCTTGGGCAAAATTTCCGAATTCGAAAGCAAATTGGTCTGCGAGGCCGTCGAAGAGTTGAAGAAAGATATCAAAAAAGGAGTTAAATTCGTCCAGGAAAATAAAAGTCAATAAAAATTACTTTCAATCCTTCTTTTAAGGCGTTTTCGATTTCCTCGACTTTGGTACAAAAGAATCCTTTCCCTCCTCGCAGCTGGGCCATCACTTCATAATGTGTGTTGGGAGAAAGAGTTGAAGGTGGCAGCCTAAAAATACGAATGATTATATATTAAGATAAAGTAAAAAATAAACCTTTTCGGGATCTCTCCTTCGCTTCTTAATTCATCAAATATTTCCTCCGAGAAGCCTCCATAGATGCCATTGTTGTTCACGATTACAACGACAATAGGTAACTTGTACCTATAAATTTATCAAATTGGCTGTTTAAACTTATATGTCCATACCTGAACATGGTTTCGACCTCCATTCCAGAAAAACCGAAGGCAGAATCGCCTTCTACGCATATAACTTTGGTTTTGGGCGAATGGTCCCTGCACCAGATGGCAGCAGCAATGGCAAAACCAGGGCCGACTCCCATGGTTCCAAATGTACCGGCATCGAGTCTCCTCCTTGGAAAATTATTCGACAAAATACCTCTCCCGATGTCCATTGTATTAGCACCTTCACTTACTATGAAGCTATCTAGAAAAAATGATGTCCTCAATTCTGTAAGGATGAATGGAGCATACTTCTTGGGATTATCTGCTGCATGTGATGAAAAACTGTGTAGTAATTCAACGGAACTGATGTGTCTTCAGCCATTGCCTAAAGTTTAAAACGTTATTAAGGTTTAGAATTGGTTACTAAGGTGTCCTCCAGCCTACAACCCTGCAGCATCCTAAGCTAGACATGCAATGGGTATCTACTAAGCCTTCTCTAGCTACTGGACAAGTCACCAGGGGTGTAAGTGGAAACGGGCTTGATTCCTCCCACTATCACAGAATCAAATAACTACCTGAACAGTTGCACTGTTTGAACGGCATTTTTCATTCAACGCAACCCACCAATCGGATTTTTTGTCAAAAGACCAATTTCTTAAGTGGCGATACAGTAGTGCTACAGCAACCCTGACGTCTGATTGGAGTGCGATGCCGGATAAAACGCTATTGTTGAGTTCTTCAGCACAAATATCGACCTGAAAATCATGATAAGGTATGAAATGGACCAAATGAATGGTTACTTGAATGATGATGACATCTTTGTTGAAGCGAGGGGGACGTCCGAAATGTAAAATCCAGTTTAATCTTGCTCCTAGAAGGAGGATGACATCTGCTTCCAGAAGAGCTTTTGTACGTGCTTTGGCGACGCTTCCTTGGTGGTCGTCTGGCATGACGCCCTTCCCCATGGGTGTCGGCAGCCATGGAAGACATTTGTCGTTTAAAAGTTTGAAGATCTCGCTTTCGGCACAAGAGTAAGCAGCACCTTTTCCAACAATGACAAGCGGCCTTTTGGCCAGCGTGATCTTCTCCGCAGCCCTGATTACGTTCTTCGGTTCTGGATAGATAAGCGGTGGCCTCGGACACGGCTGCGTCATTAAAACGTCACCTCTTCTCGCCTGGCTGGTGAGCAAATTCCCAGGTAAATCTAGATATGCAACACCTACGAAAGGATTAGTTTGCTTTATGTTTCAACATACCAGGCCTTCCATATGTTGAGAGCCTGACAGCTTTTTCGACGTGCTGCGGAATAAGAACAGCAGAAGCAGGTCGGGCGGCGTATTTGCAATACGGTTTGCTCAGTTCAACTTGAGAGCATTCTTGAAATCCACCGATTCCTTCGTGGTCAACACTGCACGAACCTCCTATCACCAAAAGCGGCCTAAAAAGTTTAAAAGTGATACTTAAGGCGTCATTACACAGCTAGCACACTAGAAGAGAAGAAAATAGGTGTACTGGCACAAGAAACTAGGTGTACCAGTCATGCCAGACTAGCCTCAGCCAAATTGGCATGGCATGACTAGATTCCCAGGGATAA
This sequence comes from Orius laevigatus, assembly GCA_018703685.1. Classification (NCBI taxonomy): domain Eukaryota; kingdom Metazoa; phylum Arthropoda; class Insecta; order Hemiptera; family Anthocoridae; genus Orius; species Orius laevigatus. The sequence continues at coordinate 71,754 of JAGWEN010000261.1, forward strand.
AAGAAAATTTACCAGCAGTTAACTTGAGCATTGGCCATCCCTCCAAAAGTGTGAAGCAATCCCGGCCCAGAGACGACCAAACAGGCAGCCGGCTTCTGCGTCAAGTAGCCAATCGCCTGCGCCGCATAAGCAGCCGACTGCTCATTCCTCATACCTACATAGTTGATTCCAGCTTGCTGTATCGCCACACTTAACTCTACAACCGGTATCCCGATGATCCCGAAAACATATTCAACTCCCTAAAAGAAAAGCAGGAACATAACGCAACAACAAATTTGAACAAACCTGTTCCTTAAGAGCTTCAGCGAGAATCGCATTTCCGTCCAAAACTTCATCAGGATCCATAATTAAAGGTAAAATAACTAAAATAACTGGCAAAACATAAGAGCACTCGCTTTATCAAAACTGATAACGCGCTTGAGAGGTCACTTATCAGAAATCCTTATCAATCAAATCATTATCATATGTGGACGCTCACCATGACTCGACATTGACTGGACATTAAATTTGTCCTTGATGAAAGAACTACTTATATATAAACCATCGTACATTGATGATAGTTGATACTAACTGAAGTCTGAACACTTATCTCCCTAGCTTTTTGTCCTGTAATAAGGGACCCATACATTGTGATGGCGTTGATGCATGTATCCTATACCCCAGTCCCCATTTACCCAAAAGAGATCTTTTTTATCAATCGATGGATCCATAATCCATATCTGAGGGTCATGCCTGATACTGATAGCCTTGTGGCTACAAGGCCATTAGACAATAATTGTCATCAATAATTATTATTGATGCTACAGGCATTAGACAATTATTGATTGCTGCTCCATCATAATGTGGTCTTAAGCTGGCCAATGGCCATGACCTTTGAGTTGTTAAACACTTAAAGAGAGCTCGCTCAGTGGGTAAACTCAAAGCCATGACTACACACTGATTGACTGATGCCAATGAGGTTTCAACCAGCCTGCATTGGCTTGTGCATCAAAAACTAAGGGTCTGCTACAAAAAATGCAATGGCTATAGAAGTCAAGCTATCAGATTTTTGACTGTTGATTCTAGATAAAACCTGTAATTACGTATAGGTATCAGAATGAAAAAAAGGACTTTAAATAAATAATGTATTATTAACAAAAAAGTGTTAAGCCAATAAAAAGTATAAATAACAATAAATTAAGGAACTTGGCGTAGTTAACATAATTATATTTAAAAAAAAAATACAATGAATTGCACTGGTTCAGTCTTGTTCTTCATCAAGAAATTCTTCCGCTGGTTTGTTTTTCAAATGCTTTTTCAAGTGTTTGTTTAAATTTTGAGCCGATGCGGAAGAATAATCGCAGAACGAGCACTTATAAGGTTTGACACCGGTGTGGGTTCTTTCATGAATTTTACAACTAGTCCCCTGCGAGAAAGTTTTACTGCAGAACGAGCATTTGTACGGCTTCTCTCCGGTGTGGATCCTTTCATGCACTTTGAGTCCAGAAGGCCACGTGAACGTCTTTTCGCAGAACCTGCATGAGAATAGTTTGATTCCCAAATGTGTTCGCTCGTGCATATTCAAGGCTTGTTGGTTTTTGAACTTTTTCGAGCAGAACGAACACTCATAATGTCTCCCTTCTTCATGAGCGCATTCGTGTTTACTTAGATTCTTCAATTTTAGAAAAGGTTGAGCACAATATTTGCATTTGAGAACATCCTCAAGGTGTTTTTCTTCTAACTCGAATGGGTCTGAGCTCATATGAGATTCAAAGTGACTCATCAACAGATTGTCTTGCGACGTCGTAAATTCACAGCAAACGCATGCATAGACTTGTCCGTCTTTTAATGCTGGGATCCCTTCATAAAATTCTTCTTCGTACTCTTCAAGAGCCGGAGACATGAAGTGATGTAGCGTAGATAAATTTTCTGCGCTTAAATAAGGTGAACTGGTACTGGGCGATTCTTCTTTCATATCATCCATCTGGAAATAAACAAGATTTTCAGTATTTCGACAACCTGCGAGTACTATCTAATTTAGAATTTGGGCAATGTTAACTGGGGTGAAATAGCATAGTCCCAAGTGTCCTATGCCTAATTTGATACCATGAAGTAAAAGTGCAGAAGAGCAAGGCGCAGAGCAATTTCTGCAGAATTGAAGCAGAAAGTATCACAGCTCAGAGCATCCAACAGCAAGGATAACTCTTCCTCAGCAAAGGTGATAAAAGTGCTCTCCCACCTCATAGCATTCATGACACTAAGCAAGAGGAGCATATTAATGAAACATTGCTGCAAGAAACTTAATCCTGAGCATGACAACTGACACTGACAGGACCAATGCATCCAACAGCCCCGAACAGAGTTTTGGGAAAGGAATCCATCAAATGCAACACCACTTGTTGATCCAGAACAGCAGCATGAGATTGTGGCAGAAGGCCTCACAGCATCCAACAGCCAGGAAAACTCTTCCTCAACAAAGATGATACAAGTATTTGCCTACCAAGCAAGCTTACACGATACAACGCTATAGACATCAATTTTGTAACATTGCTGCCAAGAAACTCCTGATTATGGTACAGCAGAACTGCTACCATGGCTGAATTGAAATCTAACAGGCTTAGTGCACCTTGGAAAAGCATCCATTTGGTGATTTGTTTGCATCTCAATATGTCCAACCCAGGAAAACTCAACATCACCCAAATCGACCTGATTCCTTACCTCCATCGCCATACGTTTTACCATAATCACTGGAACACCGGGCTTAACTATTGCAATTTACGATCAATATTGAAATAGGATTACCTAACAAAGTATTAGTAAATAGGTATCCGAGTAATGACATGATAATGACATAAGGGTCCTTGAGGCGTCCACTTTCGGCCCTGCTTTTAACAGCAATGGTTACCTTCCCTGGGACTTTTAAAAAAATGGCGGGAACTTCATCTGTAACCGAAATTTGAAAAACTGAAGGTCCAGATGCTGCAGATTTCAAGGACGAAATCAAGCAATACTGATACTGAGCAATACCTTGAACTTCAAAAGCCCACCTATGCCAGTTGCCAGAGACAAGTCAACTATACTTCAATATTCTACAGCAGTAAAATTTTACCTGAATCTGCAGAAGATGCATTGAAGCTTTGAATTGAAGTCATAACGATTATTTTTATATTATACCTACTTGAGAAGTATTGCCATGGCAACAGGATAAACTTGATTGTTGAATGGCCTACATAATGCATTGAATTAGTTTTGTTGCCATGGTTACAAAGCCAACTGTAAACAGAAAACGTTTACCCTAAATTTTGTGCTTTCAATTCTTTTATTTGATTTTAAATGATTATTTTATTGTTATTCTACGCTTATTTAGGCTCTTCGGAGATAATCAAAGGCGACCCACCAGAACTCTACAACGGCTCGTCGACCAAATGCGGGAAGAACGAATACTTCAATCTTGTTCATTTTAAATGCTCTGTTTGCGATCCAAAGAAAAATTTAAATTTTTCTCCTCTAAGTAAGAAATAATAGAACCAAAATTTTTGATTGCTTTTTTAGGTGGCTCGTGTGTCTGTGACGAGAAAAGCGTGACTGTACAAAATTCGACTGGCTTTTACTGCGTGCCATGTCCTGGAGAGAAGGTTCCATCTTTGGATAAGACATTTTGCCTCCAGCCTCCACAAAATGGGACGTGCAGCAAAGACAATATTATTGGTATGCAGCATTATGAAGGTGTGGTGCTGATGATTGTTTTAGTGGACAGAGATGCTAATGGGGAGGAACTTGATAAAATCAGGTGCATCAAATGCATAAATGGGACGAAACCAAATGACAATAATAGGCTTTGCATTAAATGTTCTTACCCATTGAAAAACTGCTCATGTCCTTCCGAAAGTCATGTACTACTCCCAAATAATGAATGCGTTCCCAACAAAAGACTCGCCGAGTGGACAAAAAGCTCGGAAATGTTCGAAATTGAATACGAAGGTTTGAAGCGAGAGTCAAAACTTTTTCGCTTTAAGCTCCTTTCTGCATATTATTGGTGTCAAGTAAGGTTGATAGATGAATGCGTTGTATATTTTTGTTTTGTTAGATGATGGACTTCCAAAGTTGCCAAATTTTGTCGAATTTGTGCGTTTTGAATATGTACCAAGAGCTGAGCGGTCCGTGTCGGCTTTTGAAAGATATTAAAGTTTCAAAACGTAATGTTCCTTTGCCTTGGATAACGTACAGCGAAGAAGATGTGAAGAATATTTACAATAGTAAAAAGATTAAAAAGAAATTTCGACTTATGAAAGATTCAGAGGTATGGTGTTATGTGGGGGTAACTAATTAAGGCATGGGGAGGACTATAGGAGGTAGCTGTTAGGAAATGGAAGCAGAAGTATTTGGTATGTAATTGTTCTTTTCTTTCTTTTTGTAGGAAAGCTATTTAGACATTGTGTTCAGCAAATGGTCCTTAAATGGTACATGGCTTGGATACGTCAATGGTATAAAAGAGTTAGCTCTTTGTCAAGATATCGAATCTCTCGATCACCTCAGGTTTACCGTCGACTACAAAAAATCATGCGACCTTTCCCCCGATGACTTGATCTCGTCCGAATCGACAAATTTTTACGACGTTTATTTAAAATATTCGATCAAAAACGAGACTTTCTTGTATCCCATTCCTATTCTCAATTTAAACTATAAAATCGGGACTAAATTCCCAAATAAGGTATTTTATTATTTTGTATTTTTTAAGATTATTTTATTTTTATTAGTATGGAGATCAAAGCCAGTGGCAGCTTACGCATCGATTATTCGTCGTGGAAAGCCCTTATGATTATATGAATATGGCGAATGCAAAAAGTGCTTTGTCATCTATACGTTTTCTCAAATCAGCTTTGTTCAGGTGAGTTGAGTCTCATTTAGGAGATTGGAAGATGTAGTTATGGGGAGGAAGTTGGAGGGGGGGATTCTATGAGGTGTATTTAGTTGTTAGTAATCAGGTAATTTCTTGAACACCCTGTATAGCCCATGTTTTTCAGAATTTGGATTTTTTTCTTATTTTAGAATAAGGACTCGCAATGATGCTGAAGAAGGTCTAATCCACACTCCATTATTGATAATTTCCTACGGAGAATTCAGTAAAGATGACATCGAACATAATGGAAAAAACACATTTTCTTTCAAAGTCGAATACCACATGAACAGCAACGTCAAGCATAACGTCGATGTATGAAAAATATCAATTTTTAAATTATAAAATTTTTTTTTGTTAGATTGCATTGGCAGTTTTGTGCTCATTTTCTGTCGTTTGGTCGGTAATACGGGCTTGGGCGTATACAAGAAGGTCTGGCCAGAAGCCGTTCGATTTGGTCGCAGTTATCCATTTGTGTATTATCGCATGTGGGCATTTAGCGAATGTTTTCTTTTTCGTTATTTCTGTGACTGCTTTGCATTCTTTCGTTTACTACAAATGGCAGTCGGTCGCTCATGTCATACTTCCGTCGGCGAAGCTGCATTATCTAGTCAGGACTTATGTCATCGTCGCATTTCCACTCAAGGTCTTTGCTGAATATGGCTCCAATATTAAAATTTGGTTCTCAATGTTCACTTTTATAGACTTTTGAAATCTGCATTCTTGTTTGGCATCACGTAACAGTCGATATCTTCCTTATTGATTGGGAGCAGCCGAGAGCACAGAAGCAGACAATATTCGATGTGAGCGCCTGGAGGACTTATTTCGTCGCCAACAAATGGGGTGAGATACAGACTGTTCGGAAGACAAGCGTCCTTCTACAACTTTGCCTCGTCATATTCCTTTTCAAAGTATGTCCTAAAATACAAAGAGTTCAACATTTTAGTCAATTTTAGGTCTGCGGACTTGAGCATTGGTCTCTAAACGTTCCAGAGCTCCATACACATTTGAGCGAAGAAACCAGAATGGCTGCAGATGAAAAAGTCTTCAGGTTCGCCCTTGGCGTCATTGTTTACATCAGCGTCTACATCGTCCAAGTACAAAATATAAAACAAAAACAAAATTTACAATCCAATTTTTTAGTTGATTTTGTTCAGCAGTTTATACGAGCGATACATCAAGAACTCAATTCAGGAGTTCGTCGATATTTGTTCATTAGCGAATATAAGTTTGTTTGTCTTGTCATTGGAGAATTATGGCTTTTATGTACATGGAAGGTCCGCCCATGGATTCTCTGACACGGACATGGCTACTCTCCGCAAACAGTTGAGAAGGGAAGAGGAAGATTTAGTCCGCCATCGAGGCCTAGTACCAGAATCGGACCATCAAACCTTCCGGATATTAATCCCACCAAAATTACGAAGCATTTATAGATCCCTATTGACAAATTTACCAAGCGTAAGTGTCAATATTTATTTTTATCAATTCCAGTGAGGGTTGCTGACTTTCCTCTGATTTTTAGGAGCAAAGCCGATTTAATATAACCAACTTGAAAAAGCCAGCAAAATCAGTCTCTGGCATGATGGGAGATCATACGATGCAAGCGTACATCACTATTAACAGATTTCTGGCTGCATTCATCGAACATGTAAGTCATTAATGAATGGTCATATTTTAATCATAAATTTAGGCTCTTAAAGATCTAGATTATGAGGTAAAAGAGAAAATGTTTGTGGAGACATTGTTTGATATCGAGCTTCAAGATACGTCAACTAAAGGAATTTTTTTCAACGGTAAATTGCAGGAAAACTTAAAAATTTGAAGTTTATTCAAGTCTTTGTTTCAGACGATGGACATTCATTTGACAACGTTTTGTACTACGGGAACGAAATTGCACTGTTTACATTTGACCTCATTTTATTTAGCTTTATTCAGATTTTGTCGCAGAATTTTTTGTTGGCTGCGATCTTAACTGGATTATGCGATGAAGTATGCAAACGTTAAGGTGTCAACCATGACTATTTGAAAATTTTGTTTCAGGCGATTGCCAGGATCAGAAAATTCGGAAGCAGAAAAAACTTTGCTAAGAAAACGTTGATTGATGAACACTTTCTTTTGTAACTAAATTTAAAAAAAAATTGATCTCCTTTTCCTGTTGATCTCAACCAATAAGGAGCCATGAATCTGTCTTAGCCACACCCCCTGACCAATAAGAGGCCTTCAATGTGTCTTAGCCACACCTCCTGCCCAATAAAGAAAAAAACCCCCTAAACATTAGCCCTCCGATTTGCTGCCAAATCTTTGTTAACTAATGTTTATTATAATCTTACGAAATGTGAAAACTTGACTTTTATTTACAATACACTAACAAATTTTTAAGAAACACAATAAAGGCTAACTATTAGATTTGACTGGGGAGTAAGCAAGTCCTAAGAGTGTAGCATCCGCTTCTAAAATGGTCAAATCTTTTTCCGAGCCGAGAAATCGAGTTGAGAGTTCAAGATCCTTAATCCGCAGCTTCACTTTCGACCCTCGGACATAATCACTGAAAATGAAAAGTTTTAGAAAAAAAATAAGTCAATGTTTTAGATTTTACGTGGGGTTTTTCTTAGGACGGGTGCAGACGCAGTGGAATTTTCCGCCAAAATCAATGTAGAGATCATCAGCGACTACGTTGAAAACTGTTCCAGTCACGATTCTTCCTTCTGGATCACCCATCTGGAATAAAACAATTCTGTCATAAAATTGATAAGGCAGAAATGTCCAAAGTCGCTCTTCATGTATATCGAAAGTTCCCATCATGCACTTCTTCGATGTCTGTAGAACTCCTGCAGAAGCATAAACTTACGTCGATAAACTTAGAATTCCGTAAGAGATGGGCAAACGAAGGCTCATTTTCGACGGGTTCTTCGATGTTCGAATGCTTGACGAAGGCGCGGGCGAAGCCGCCTTTTTTATCATCGACCGCTTCATTCTCAACATTTCCAGACGTCAACGTTCGCCCTATTATTTTAAAAAGCTTAGCGTCCACCCTCCTGTAACACAGAGAACAGCTCGAAGCGAATCTCAACATTTCTCGAAGCAAAATTGTACACCAACAGCAATTTAGACCTGCGTTTACAAAATGATAAGTTTATCACTTTTCTTCAGCATTGCCAACTGTGTCTCCAAATGGTGGCGCGCAGAGCGTCCAGAATTTGAAGCTCCACTACTTTCCCGCTAAACACATAAATCTCACTGATTTCTTGATATGTATCTTCTAAAATTTTCAGGAAAATCAAGAAGTTCGATGTCAATTTTGGTCAGAGGGCCTAATTTGATTGTTTTTAGGGCCTTTGATTGATAGGGGGGTTGCCAAATCTTTTTTAACTTCTTTTATTGGTCAGAAGGTATAGCTGAGGCATATTTAAGACCTCTTATTGGTTGAGGGCATCGAATATCTTTCATTTTAAATGTGCGATGGCCAGCTTCTCAGCATGCATGATCGGTAGTACGGTTGGGGTTGGTTGTTGCCATGGCAATATCCCCTGATCCCCCCCCCCATTTTCCACTAAGTATGTACACTATAGCAGTCCTATGTTGTTCCGCCAATGAAGAATGTATAATGTGGAATGTATAGTCCTGTATTTATGAAAATGGAGAAAAAAGATCGGAATGTCATTATTTACGCTTCGTTACCAATAGTGGGTCTACGCTAAATCAATTAAACGCCATCATTAGAAGGTCTAGTTTAAAGGACTTGTTATCTAACGATTTTCAATCAAACGAATCTTTTATCACCTACTCTTTCGAGGAAAAGAAAACTGCCAAACGTTTATATTCGCTAGGCATGAGTGACATAAAGGGGAAGCTTCGTAAATGAGTGTCATTGTCCCCTTTCGAACGCTTTAGAAAATCATTTCCATTCCCCCTCGAGTGTGGACTCGAGATAAAAATTTCCATTAATGTTTCTCTCGTTTTTCATCTTTTTATATTTTAATGAGTTCGATACTTCGATGTAACGACCAAAATCTGGTTCTCTTTGACCTTGATCGTTTTACCCTTATATGTTTACTTTTGGTTTCTTAATTGTTCTATTTAAATACCCTTGTGACCATGTTGGACATTAAAAACTATGTATTAACCTTCAACTACTTGTTCTTCTGACAAGATAATCTCTTCTTGGTATTTTTGAAATAAAATATACATAATTTCGAGCCAAGAGTTTGGTTTTGGAAAATTTTGTCTTTGAACAGGTGCCACTGTCCTCCAGGAAGGATTGGCGACTACCAATCTGAAACAATCAAGTCCCCAGGTGCCCTTGTAAGAAAATTTCAGCCACTCCATTTTTCTTTCTTCCATTTTCTTCATATCCTAGTTCTTAATTTGACATACAGTTATTTATGTAATTAAGCTCGAAACAAGTCAGTCAAGGACATGTAACTTATTAAAAGCAATAAAAAAAATTAAGATTTATATCGTCACCATAGAATCTGCGACATGCACCTGGTATGCAAATCTACAGTTACGATTTAAGATCGTTTACGTCATTTTTGAAAAGTGGTTAATCTCAATGTTTACTTTTAAGCCGTTGAAAAAATTTTATTTTATAAAAGAAAGGGGGAACAAGTTAAATAATGAACGGGTCCCGAGGTCGTACACCATTGCCTGATATTTCGCATTATCTTGGATTAAAAATTGATTTCCTTTATTTATAGAGCGTTTTCCGTATTCTGATGTTATATCCCTAGGTATTGTTATCGTTAGTTATGATTTTTTTTTTGCTCAAGAACCTCTTATAGAAACTTCATAAATTTTTTACCGAATGTCGACTTTTATGATAAGGAAATGTCAAAAAATTAGCGACACTAATTGAAATGATCATGAAAAGCCGTTGATTTGGCTTTAAGTGGGCTAAGAATCAACAAAATAAGTTTGGTTTTGGATGGAGATTACGTTCAGGTTATATGGCCTTAACCTTCCCTAGTGGGCCATAACCAGAAAATTAAAAAAATGTCTCGAATATGATTGGTCTCAGTTCTAGGGTATTATCCGATTTTCTAGAAAAAACTGGTTCGTAGAAATGCGTGTGATTAAGTAAGCTAAGGGCGTGAGATTTGATCGTTGCAAGGATAAACGATTGAATTAATTTATTCCAATATTCATATTATTTATATAATTATTGTTCGAAAGGCCTTTTTTTATTATTAAAAAAATGCGTGTGTCATTAAGTCTTTTAATATGCAATTTATATCGTATAAAAATTACGTGGATTGGAAGGCCTTCTGATTCAGACTTTTCGCCGGCCGTTTAATTATCGAGAAGGCAAATCCGGAGGCTTGGCATCCCCTCTTTCCCGGATACTTCAAGGCTTGATCACGATGATGTCGTATGACCAATTGACTGCTGAATTCCTATAAGGAAAAGAAAAACAATTTTTTAATTTATATTTTATACTGATCAACTACATTCTTTCGAAAACTGCACGTGCTTTACATAGTGGATGGCGAATATAGAGCTCTTTGATCATCCAAGGATATTGCAAAAAAAAAAAAAAAAAAAATTGTTTTAACTAGGTAGTCCCTGAGTTTGAATGCGGACGAACAGGTTATTAAGAACAAAGAACAGAACGAGTTGAGGTGCATGGCGATCGGAATTTGGAAGATTTGGGTTCGAATGTTGTTTTCCAAGGTTTTCAGGAGGTAGGAAACAGGATTTTAGAGGGCCAGACGAGGTTATAAATAAATGGAATTTAATTATTCATACTCGATTGAGTCGAGCCTCCCACAGCTTCGTCAAATACCCTCCCCCTCAATACCCTCTACTCTGGTTCACCCCCCCACATAAATATCCCCAAAACCCCTTCAACTACCCTCCCACAACTGCCCAACAATCACTACACCCTCCCTCCATTCCTCGACCCCTCCCCAACCTCTAACACACCCTTCACCTACCCCCTTCCGCGCCAATATCCGCCTTATCCTCCCACATATCCAATCCTCTTGTACCAAACCATCCTGTATACAAACCTTCCATGTTTGTGCACAAATTCCACCTTTTTTTTTTTTCAAACTTTACGTAATTTATTTTCGAAAAACAGCACCCGTTTATATGACAGCCATATTTCAATTTTATATTTTTATTTACAGAGTTGTCGCGTGTCTAATTGTGATTTAATTCATTTAATTGTCATTGGATTATTTCCCTTATCTGTATTTATGATATACGCGTAACTAGTGAGGCACACGTCCTGATAGTATAATTAGACAACCTCAAGGATTCTTTTTTTTCTTTTTCTAAATCATCTTCATTAACATTATGTGCCGATTTTATCGTTAATCACCTTGGCTCAACGAATTCGCCTTCTTTGTCTTCGAATTCTATACGGAAAAGCTTTCCTTATAAATAATAATAAAATAATTAAAAATAAATAAATTAAAATGCACCAAGAGTATTTTTGACTTCAAAATTTTCTCGTTTATTTTCTTGAAGAAATTTGAAATATTTTTAATATCGTGCCAACTTTTCAATGTCAATGCGAGTTCCACTCCTACTTAAACTTATAAATTCATTTGCATGCTAATTTCTGCAAGCGCTTTTTTTGTCAAGTGTTTGAATAAAGTTTAAAAAATTGAGGGAAATTAGATTTCTGTGTGGTTAATTATCCGCATAATGAGGGGGACATCGGGGGAAAGGTCGAAATCCGAGGGTCACGGGATGCTCTTTTTTTTTCTCTTCTATTGTGAAATTCAACACCTTTTTGGGATGATTTCCAAAGGAGTTGGTGTGATAGAGGCTTCGTCCTTGGATGCCCTGGTTCTTCAGGACATTTCCATCAAAAACAATAAAATGGAAAAACTAAACAAAAGCTGTTTTTGTGTCCAGAATCAAAAAACTGGGCACTGGGAACTGTTTTTCTGTTCACAATCGATAAAAAACGGGAGGAAAAGACTGGTCTTATATGTTTCTTTTCTAGTAGTCTAAAGGCGTTTATTGCGAGTTTAAATGCCATTAAAAATTGATATTTTTCCGACAATTAATTTTAAAAGGACGAATGACAAGTTACACTTTCAATTTTTTTACTGTTTATTACATCTAAATAAAGACAATGAAGGGCGTCGGCGTTTGATTCTGGCCGAGTTGAAAAACTTTTATTTCCGCGACTTCGATGCAAATCCTTGGTCCGGACGATTTTCAGTTTCTGAGCAACTGGACGGCGAGGTTATGATGGAGAGTGAAAGGAAAAAACGAAACTTCCTACCGGTCAAAAAAGTTCTGAATATCATGTACTAGATATTTTAAAAATAAGCCTGTGAGTATTCCAATTTCCATGCTGGAAAGCAATGGAAAGGGGTTATGGTAAAAGATTGATGGAAGAAGTACCTAACTTCCTCAAAAAGGGGTTGACCTATGTATCCACCCCTTTTATTATATTGAAATAAATCGTGAGAATTGAAACAGTTATAATGACCAAAGGAGGAAACCATTAATACCAAAATATGTAAATTTCTTGGACGCTAGTCCTTGATTTTTTAAACGGTTTGTATATTAGAGAATATTGCACGAAAGGGTCATAAAAAGACCTACTTGTCTTGGCCCTTTCTATATCCATCTACTGGGAAATGCTCGTTTCAAGAAAAAGGTTGACAAAATAAGAGTGGATCAGAGTAGAGTGAAAAATATTGGTCCTGGAGCTTGCCCAGATACACGAACTTTCTCAAAGGTCTGCAGATTTCGGGGGATCCATAAATTTCGGGGGAAATGAATCCTTTTTTTCTAACATAACTTGTTAACTTTTTTGGTAATAATTTTATGAAAATGGGAATAATCTCACTCAAACTCAATATAATTACCTAATTAGTTAATTAATTAATTAATTAATTTTTGAAAAAAAATTGTTTTTTTTTTTTTTTTTTTTTTTTTTTTTTTTTTTTTTTTTTTTTTTTTTTTTTTTTTTTTTTTTTTTTGCTATCATAACTTGAATTTGGTGATAACTTTATGAAAATGGGACTAATTTCACTCAAACTCAATAGAATTACCTAATTAGTTAATTAATTAAGTAATTAATTTTTGAAAAAAAAATTTTTTTTTTCAATCATAACTTGAATTTGGTGATAATTTTATGAAAATGGGACTAATTTCACTCAAACTCAATATAATTACCTAATTAGTTAATTAATTAATTAATTAAATAATTTTTGGAAAAAAAATTTTGCAATCATAACTTGAATTTGGCGATATGTTTATGAAAATGGAAAATGAGTTAATTAGTCATAATTACCTAATTACATAATTAATTACCTAATTAGTTAATGAAATTTAATCGGGATCACGTGAAGATTATTTGGTTAAAATTTGGTGAAGATCGGCGGTAGAAAGCCCGTAGCACATTTTTGCAAACTTTAGACAGACATATCTCCGCCATTTTGTCGAATTTCAAAAATCGCTCTCGTCACTTTCAAGAAAACCACGAAAGGAAGATTGTGTGAAAATTTCGTGAAAATCGGATGAAAATTGTGGCCGTGAAGTGTTCCGGAAAAAAGGCGACGGACGGACGGCCGGACGGCCGGCACCACAGACAAAGTCATGTCCGACAAAGATCAAAAGTCAGTTTGACCCTAGGGGGTCTGGAAGATCCTTCCCCAAAAACCCGAATCCGACGGTAATACAATAACTTCTCTTTGAGAAAGTTAATTATAAATAAATATAATTAAATGAACATCAACAATCCATTTGTCTACTGCATGCATAAATTTCGTTTGGCTCGAGACAGTCGCGTGTGCGATATGAAGTGGATTACGCAACCTTCCATTAGCTCTTAAGTACCCAAAACATGGAAATAATTGAAAAATTGTTTTACTTATTTAACGAAATAGAAGCCCACCCACATACTAGTATTCTTCAGATCTTCAGGGTTGGGTATTTGGGCGAGTAGCTGGGGGTTTGGAGAGTGGGGAGGGGGATCAGGGATGGCAATTGAGGGGAGGGTAGTCAAGATGGGATATTTAGGGGTAGGTGATGGGGTATGTAGGAGGGCTGTCGTGGGTGATAGGGTGGCAGCTGTTGGGAGGGGGGGTAAATGGGGTGGGGAGGCATGATTGGGAGTTTTTAAGGGGGGGATTTTGGAGGAAGTTTTTATCCGGGAATCTTCCAGACATGTATGTCTGCTCCTACATACCTATTTTAAAACCAAACAACTCTTAATTGATTTGTTAAAATGATAAAATAAACAGTTTGGTGGCCAAATTAGATTTTAAGTGCTCGTATCCATTTTCGTTCGACAACATTGTTGTTCAAATATTACCTTAGCGTTGTTTATTTAAAAAAAAATCGCGTTAAAAAGATTCGACGAGAGGGGGACCTCCGAGTTATAAAACCGAGACGGATCCCCCGGCCGCCTTCACTTTTCCATCGACTACCGTAGTGAGTGAAAGTCGCCGACTTTCGGTCGAGTTCATTCGCGAAAATTTGAACACGAAAAAAATCCGTCACCATGATCGACGAAAAGAAGACGAAATATCTGGACGCGAATCTGAACGAAGAGGCCGGAAAAAAAGTGGAAGATCCAATGGATTTCGACGACCTTTTACCTCATGTCGGTGAATTCGGACTCTACCAGAAACTCCTATTTTTGATGATGATACCGTTTTTGTTTTCCGTCGCTTTCGTCTATTTCGCCCAAATATTCGTCACTTTGGTCCCAGAAGATCACTGGTGCAAAGTTCCGGAACTCGAAGGACTAACTCCAGAATTAAGGTAAGACCTCCTTTTTTAAAAATCACTATCACAAACTAGTTATCTCCTATGCTGCATCCCTTATACCACATCCAATGCTAGAACACTTTTACCAGTAATGAACGTCCATTTTTGAGTTCTAAGGGTTCCAAGCGATTTTTTTTCATTAGTCGATTTTGTAGGTAGATATTTAAAGAATGCTTTCCAACGGTAGTAGGATCCATCAAAACACGTCATAATCATAGAGTCAGAATATGAATAATATGAACTCAATGTGTTGATTTTTCATTAAGTACCCACACTTAAAAATAGAGAACAAATATTTTTTAGAGGTCAATTATTACATATTAATAAACCCAAACGTTTTATCGATCATTTCAATAGTTTATTACTTCTTGTAACCTACTTTTAGGCCTAAACCTTGAAATTAAGTAGGGAAATGTGTTATTTGTGTACGTTTTATTGGTTTGCTGAGAGATACTAGGTGCACCGTAGCCAAATTAATTTTTGCACGCATTTTTTCGTTTTTAGAAATGAAATTCCCTATCAGATTTCAAGGTTTTGAGTTGAAAATTTAATTGAAGTAGTAACTTCCAGGGACCTTACCCTGGACTTGGGACCAGGCGTTATTAAAGGCAACTTTTGAGACCCTCGCACCAGTAGGCTACCAAAAAGAAACAGCAAGCGGAAGCGTTTTTTGGGTGTTTATAGTTAAATAACTGTTTTTACACCACTGGAGTTGGTTTTTTTAGATGAATAACTTTTCCCTAGATATTGGTGTTTAGACAGAATTTGTTTCATAGTTCCCCACTTATCCTTGGAATCGTTTTCTCAGCTTCCTGAGAACCGATGATATCGAAACTTGGCCTAACTCCTCTTTAATATTACATGAAAAAGCCCTTAAAATTTCAAGTCGATCTACCCACAGGGAGATGAGAAAAATCCATTTCCTTTGAGAGTCCACTAATTTGATAAAAAAGGTAAAGAGTGTGCATCAAATTAATGGTTTAATTAAAAATATCGATTTTTTTATCATAATTGATTTTAATGAAAAGGTTGCTGGGACAAAATTAAACTCTATAAACGCTTTTTCCTTTTTAATTTTATGAGAAAAAGTTCTTTTACCGTCTACCGGTCAGGTAGAACACTCCCTTTTAATTATGGCTTTTGTTTTCTTTTTATTTTATAAATTAAAGATCTGAATATAATTTGTTAACCTAATTTTGCGATTATTAATTTTTTAACTTCCTCCAAATTATAGATGAAGGGGTCAAAATGACCCCAAGTCGCCCAATGCCCCCTTCCCCTTAACTTCCTCAAATGCCCCCTACTATCCCCCACAACTTCACTCAAATTCTACAATCTATGGTAGTAGTTATAGATCCTTTTGAAGAAGTTTACTCGTTTATTAAATTTATTCATCTAGCAAATAAAATGAATATGCGATGATTACTATTATCGGATTTATGACATCCTAGAAATACCGATAAATTAAAGAAATATTGATCAATAACCTTCCATAAATAATTGGAATCGACAAAAAGTGAAAGACGAGTAATTTGCATTTCAATTTCCGGACACCAATTAAAACGGAACGGACGATCCTACACGGAGGACCAAAGTCAAGAGGAGAGAAAAAAAGAATCCTTGATCGAAAATTATATAAATATCCCAAGTTTATTTCCCGATATTTTTTTTTAAATTGAATTTTCGGTCTTACCTTGCTTTTTCGAGGTTCATTCAGGGATAGTTTCGTCCAGATGAATAATCATGAACTATCACGACTTCCTTACAACGGGTCGCCCGCGAAATTACCTCACTTTTACGTTTCAATAATTGTAGGTTCTTAGGACGATTTTTTTCTTTTCAATTTTACTTCCGTTTTTGATACATAATTTTCGATTTTTTTAAGGCTTAATTTATGACTAATTAACTATAATGAGCCATCGTGACAGAAGGTTTTTTTCAATTTTCAAAAAAAAATTACTCTAAAGTTCCTCAAAAATAAACGTTTTCAAGATTCTTCAGTTGTTACTCTCAGGGGTCAAAATGACCCTTCAAAGAAAAGGATAGGGTCAAAATGACCCCTATTTGGTCAGCATCTGTTCCAAGCTGAAGAATTCAAATTAGATGGATTAATAGGTTATTCAGCAGATTGATCGGTTTTTTACGCTCAAGGTTCTAGTTAAACTAAAACAGGATGTTCAATGTTTCAAGTTGTTATAACCTGTTTAGTGTCAAGAATCCTGTTTATCTCCATATCCATCGTAAGCTTTTAAAAATGACGGGTGAACAGTAGCCTGAAAACGATTTTACTCTGGGTTTCCCAACATTAACATGTTTTTACACTTAACCTTGACTTTCAAGTGCGAAATTTTTAACCTTTTTTCACGTATTTTTCATTAATGGATTTTGAACTTTATTATAAAGTCGCCTTTTATCCTTATTTACTTCCTAGCAATCATAAGTTGCATAATTAGTATTAAGAAATAGTTGAAAACTGTCACAAAACTGCTTTTTTTTATTTATTTGAAAGGAGGAAACCCTTTTAGAGGCCGTTCGGTTTGAAACGCCTCCAACTTCGGCCTCTTTGTTTCCCTGGTTTCACGTTATTAGAACGAGCCACGTGGTCGATGATACCCACTGGGCCACACTGCTAAGGAGTTTTAACGGGTAACTTTAGGTAAGGAGAGGTCGAGGGGTCAAAATGAGCCTTGGTCTGTGGTGCTGAGGATGGTTAATCCCCCCATAATCAACGCCCAAATTCATCCCAATTACTCTCGTCCCTAAGTGGAGTGCTGGTGGACCCCCGTTCCACTTCCCCGATTGGGAGCTTGGGTACAACAGGGGTAATTGGAGTGGGGTGGGGAGGATAGTTAGGGGTGATGGGAGACCAAGTGGTGGTAGCTGTCAAATCAAGTAACTGTGTAGGGGTGTTTAGTGTGGATGTTTTAAGGTTTTTAGTCCTTGGTAGATCTAGACACTGAGAAACTTATAAGTTTTGTTTTTCTTTCAGAAAAAGCTTGAGTATCCCGCCAAAAGCTGACGGAAATGGCTACGACAAGTGTCGAGTGTACGTCGCCAATTGGACGGATGTCATTTCCAGAGGGGTACAAGAAGCTGATCCGAGTTGGCCTTCAATTCCTTGCCATAAAGGATGGGAGTACAATTTCACAGATATTCCGTACGAAACTATTGCTACAGAGGTAAATAAAAAGAAAAAAATTATTTCCTGAAAAGAACTTCCTCACTAATCCAAGTGCCATTTGGGTTTTCGCCCTTGGATATTCCAGACCACTGATTACCCCGGGCTAATCACGGTCGCTTCGCTTCATAGCGTCTGCAAATAAAAACAAAAAACTTTTATTTTTAGCTCGATTGGGTCTGCGATGATGCCGCCCTCCCTTCGTTCGCGACCGCGGTTTTCTTCTTGGGAGCGATCGTCGGCGGACTCGTTTTCGGCTGGACGGCCGATAGGTTTGGACGAATTCCGGCCCTTATCGGGGCCAACGTCGTCGGACTCGTCGGCGGAATTTTGACCGCTACTGTGACTTCCTTTTGGGCTTTCAGCGCCTGCAGATTCATGGTCGGTCTCGCCTTCGACAACTGCTTCACCATGATGTACATCCTAGGTAACCCTCAATTAACCTCTTAACAATGAGAAATCTTAATTACAAATATCATCCTCGAAATGTCCTTTTCCAGTATTGGAATACGTGGGACCGAAATGGAGGACGTTCGTCGCCAACATGTCAATCGCATTGTTTTTCACTTTGGCCTCTTCTTTCCTACCTTGGATCGCTCTTTGGGTCGGAAATTGGAGATGGTTCCTCATCCTGACAACAATCCCTTTAGCAGCAGCATTTTTCACGCCATGCACAGTCCCAGAAAGCGCCAGGTAATTTTCATCCTTTGCCAATTAAACGGCTGAGTTGCCCGGACCAAGTTTGTTGACTCACGTTCGGTGCATCTCGGTCAAGGACGAACCATGAACCTGTTACGATTCTCTTTCATTTTATTCAAATATTAGAATTATTTAAACGGTAAAACACAAAATAACCACTTTTTATCGTTCACGTTTAAAACAGTCCTTGTGTCATTAACCGACTTCTGCTATCGCCACCATCGATAATTTGGCAATCCGGACAGCTTCCTCTATTGTCTAAATAATAAAAAAACAACATAAAAGAATGAAAAAGGTCGTGGATTCGCCTTTGTGTTTTTAAGTCACCGCAGTTTCGTAAGCGAATCGTTTTTTTGAAACCTTGAAAAACTAAATGAAATGAGTTTAAATGATGAATCAGATAAAATTATAACAAGAGGATTCAAGGAAATTGGAAAAGTTTTTTGCGAGTTTTTTTCCATAGGACAAAGCAATTTTGCGTCGATTTTTGTGTTGAGAAAATGAAGACATAGATAAGATAGTTTTAGGTCATATAGAGGAAATAAAAGATTTTTAAAATAAATTTTTCATGTGTAAATAAACAATGACGGACATCAAAAAGCACTCATAAAGTTGGTAAAGGTCTTTTGCTTTTTCGTTTCTTCGATATGTCGGTCCAAAGTCGCCCTCGCCATCGACCTGAGGAGTTCGATTTGTCGGCGTTGCTCGGCGATTCTGAGGTCCTCGATGAGACGGTTCCGGGCGTCTTTCGTTTTAAGGATGAGAGATTCGCAATGGTCGGCTGTCGTAACCGGACGAGTCCTTTTTTTCCGGTCTTCTTTATACGCATTTTTAATCTGCGTCCAAATCTTCGGTTCCGAAAGCTCCTTTCCAAAATCGTCGTTTTTCCGAACCCTTTTCGACTTCATCGCCACCGCTTGCTTCATCGCCAAATGTTTCGCTTGAAGCTTCGAATAAATCAAATCTCTTTTGGTCAAAACCTAAGAAAAAAGTTAAAGTCTTGCAGAATCCAATCACCCTTACCATTATTTTCCTCTCTCGTAACTTCCTCAAATTTGCTTCTTTGACGCTCTCTTCTCTCTGATAAAAAGTATCTTTGAACATCTTATTTAGTTTTTCTCTTCCTTCTTTCTGTTTAGTCTCATTTTTCGCCTCTGCACGTCTCGGTATGGGTTTTATAATGTCATAATTTGACTTCTCCGACATCAAAGTTCCACTCATCTATGAAAGTTTAAATTTAAAAAAAAATTCTTTTTTAAAAAGACCGTTTACTGCAGTTTTGATAAGTCTGGATGCATTCTTCTTCAAATTCGATTCCTTCATTTCGGTTTCTTTTTGTTTTTGCTGTTTTTCTGTTTTCTGTTTGACCAGAATGGGCAACGTTTTGAACTCAGGTCCATTGTTCTCGGGGATTCCGCTAACCTGAAATCAAGAAAGACGTGTTTTGTTAGGAAATATTTCCACCACCTACCCCTAAACATTTGCTCATCTCACCACACTCCCATGATCCCCTACCACCGCAACCTTCCCCCACCAATGCAACTTCCCCAAGCATTCCACCACCATTTAAGTCCTATCACCACCCATCACCTCTCCTACACACCCCACCTTCCCCTCCTCCATGGGCTCTGCATAAGCCAGCTCAGCACTTCCATCACCAAGCAGTCCTACATTTCTTGGCTATTTAAACCCATTATTAGCTGCTCTGTTATTTGGATAAGTTGGTTTCTTACCGATTTTTGATTCGAAATTTCTGGCTTTTCCATTTCGAGTGTTCTAGGAAGCGATTTTGCACGAATCTCTTGTTTGGGCGTTACTTTTGTGACGTTGAGCGATAACGATCGTTTATTTTGGTATTCCGCATTTTTGACGTAGCGTACAGGAGCTGGCATGTTCGTTTCTTTTTTATCAAGACCGTATCGGTTCCTTATGTATTTCGATACGTCATGGGAGCTCAAATAGGAGGACCTTCTTATGGGACGAACCGCCTCCCTGATCACGAACATCATTTCCGGAAAGCCGAACCGTCTCGCTCCCTCCGCCATAGCGTTTATTTTATGTCTCAATCTGTTCTGTGGCCTCCGTGTGACGAATTTCGACAAAATTTGATATCTGCTTGACATTTTTTTAAATCAAAACATTCTTGAAGAACTTGACTTTTGTGTTTTTTTTGTCCCTAAAATAATTTCTTTTGACTTCTATGTAAAATGAATTTTAATCACATGTCTTTTTAGGTGGCTAGTTTCGCAAGGAAACACCGACAAGGCTATTCGGATAATTAAAAAATTCGAAAAACTCAATGGAAAAAAGGTCGATCCTAGTGTCTACGAAGAATTCAGGGAGAGCTGCGAGAAATCCAATGACTCAAATGAACCACAAACCTATTCGGTTTTTGATTTATTCAAAACGCCCAGATTGAGGAACACGACTATTCTTCTTATTGTTATATGGTAAGAGTCTTAGATATGCTTTTTTTTGGTGTAGATGAGCTTCTCTAATGATGGAAACCATGGAGCTAAGAAAACACTGCACAAGTTTAGTGGTGTGATACCGAGTGGTTCAATGATATCTTGAGTTGATGTGCTTGTGGTGAAATGATGACATTTCTTTACTTCAGTGGTTTCCATATCTTAAGATCTTTTGATTTGCTAATTTGGTGTGTTTTAAGGGGTGCCATATCGTTGACATTCGACGGACACGTTCGAAACGTCGGATCGCTCGGTCTGGACGTCTTTTTGACGTTCACGATCGCCGCATCGACGGAGCTTCCCGCCGACGTTTTCCTCACATTCACGCTCGACCGATGGGGCCGTCGATGGCTCGCTTGCGCCTCGATGGTCATGTCAGGAGTTTTCAGCATCGCTGCCACCACCGTCCCTGCAGGTACGCCATCGATTACATTGATAACTTAATTAACCTTCCCATAGGAGTTCCGGCCGCAAGTTTAGCCATACTGGGACGTTTCGCTGTCAACATATCGTACAACATCGGCCTCCAATACGCCGCGGAACTACTCCCGACCGTCGTACGCGCCCAAGGAGTCGCCCTTATCCACATCATGGGCTACGTAGCTTCCATTGTTTCGCCATTCGTCGTCTATTTAGTAAGGTCAAACTATCCCATGGCTTTTTAATTTGCATTTTTCAGGGAAACATTAACACAAATTTACCTCTATTCGTGCTTGGTGCTGTCGGAATCTTTGGCGGACTATTGTCCCTCTACCTTCCTGAAACTATGGACAAAGAGCTACCGCAGACACTCAAGGACGGCGAAGAGTTCGGAAAAGATCAAAGATTGTGGGATATGCCATGCATAAGGTAGGTTTTTTAGTTGAAAAGTTTTTGAGTTCGCTGACGCAATTTGTAGATCGCGAACGGAAGAAGAAGGCCCGAAAGAAGTTTACTTCCAGAGGGGTGGAGGATCCATCCGCGCTTCCGTCCGAGGGGAACATTTCAGGTCAAGCATCATCAACCGGACGGCGAGCAAACGTCGGACAGTTCAACGACAGACCCAAGAAGGGGAAGGGCCTGAGAAATCTGTGATGGACGTATGAGAAAAGGCCCCTCCTCGCACGAGGAGTCTCAGATCGCGAACTAGTCAATCCGCGCCACCTCTCGCGGCGGGACGGAGAAGCCTCAGCTTTCGAGTTTCACCCAGAGATCGAGCCAAATGTGATATCCCCAAAAGAGTTCCCTTATAGAGTACGAACAATCTCACGTCTTTCCGAGGACTTTTTTTTTCCTCCTCGAAATATTCCTAAAATTTAGTTATCTTACTATTAGTATTTATAGAAAATCGATTGTTACTATCAAAACTTTGCTTTAATACCAAATAGTTTTACGAAGGCAATAAAGCCTGCATGGTAGACTATTGGATATTTATTAAAATATTTTAAATTATTTATTTCTTTAAATATTGTATAAAAATAAACATTGTATTTATAACGAATATTTTCATTCCCGACTTACTTGACAAGTTGAAACATGATTATTTGATAACTTCGGACATGACGTCACATATTCCTTACCAGGGACGACCCCAAAGCATCCTTCCCAACTTTAAAAAAGATGTGTGTGGAGAGGTCTGTTTATCCCCGTATTTTCGATGTTCGAATTATAGGGTTCTTCATGTTTAATTTTTGGGTTTTAGGCGTTTGTAGGCGAAAAGTTGGCTTCTAAACTTCAAAATTCGTTTACAAAACCAACGTTTTTGTTCATCAAAATTCTGTTACAAATTTCTCTTTCATAACCTTATTTACTATCTATCCTTTTAGTTTCAAAACTGAATATTGACAACCTGATTATTGACGTTTTAAACTATGTAGTAGCATTCTCTATACATTCCTTTGATGAGGTACTATTGTCGATGCTCCTATCAACGGTCCTATCCAGCCCGGACTAACTAATCTAATTATAATGCATATTTTATTTGTAAGTTATTGAAGGGAATTAGCGATTGCTACAGCAACTGGAAAAGAGGAACCGATCCGCCCCAGGAAACCCATAGATTTTAGTTCAAGGAAGGCGGAACGCTGCCATGTTTCCATGTAAAAGGCTAATTCCGCCTCTGTTTATACGTTTCCGTGTAAAAAACCCCGTGATGCGTTACGCTGTCCGGCTAATTTGTGAGTAGCACGTGGCCTATGTGACCAACTGTTGAAACGCGCCTCTCCTCATCGGAACGTCCTCCCCGCTCGTAACTGATCCGCCTGTTTTCAACCGTGACGACCCTAGAAACCCTTTTCTGATTCGCTAATAATAAAAATAATTAGAACTTCCTTTATTTTCCCATAACGCATGATGCAGACGATTCCTTTGTGAGAGAGCTTCACGCATTTTGGTGCTTTATGGGAATCCAGTGACGCAGCAATTTTTTTCGCAACCAAAAACAGAGAACTTTTCAATTTTTTTTTTTTTTTTTTTTTTTTTTTTTTTTTTTTTTTTTTTTTTACAAAGTCGGCAAAGGCTCCTCTTTCTTGGACTTACCAGGAAACCGACATTTTTGAAAACGTTCCTTAAAAAACGGAATTTTCAAAGTCCAATATCTCAGGACCTATTTAACATACAGGCCTGCGGTTGGGCTTAAATTTTAGGTAATTTTATAATCTTCATTAATGTTTAGAGTGACTGCTTGCATAAAACTAAAGTTTCAGAAGTTATGAGGAAAAAAAAGAAAAAAGTCCGAAAATTTGGAGGTTTTATTGGTCACTAGTTTTCCTTTTGAGCTACATTGGTTGTGAATCGACTTGTACCCTCGTTGAACCGAGTCTATCACGCCCCTGTGTAGATAAATGTCGATTTTAGATTTAAAATCTCGTCTTGCTTTTGACAAATATAAATATTTAACGACATTTCAAGTTAATGTTTTATCCCAACGGCCAGTTTTGACAGATTAAATTGGCCCCGTCCATCATTCGAGGTTGTAACCACTCTTCAAGCCATGAAAAAAAAAAAAAGGTCGGGAAAAAATAAAAGGCGGAATACGAAACGCTCTGATGATCCCTTAATGTACGTCTGTTTATCGTCGACTCGCTTTTTAGGTGCAACATCTGGAGTTTCGGTTGCACGTGTAGGGCACGCGACAACGTCAGCACGCGACAGTCGGGGAGGATTCGAATTTTTATTTCGCCAGTTGGCCCATGGTCGGTGTCAAAAACCTCCGCGAATCGTCCAACTCAAAAAGAGTGCATTGTTGCATTAAATTACTGGAATTAAGATTTCTTTTGTATGAAACGGGCAAGCCGCTCCTACTAATTTCAAAATCGTCTCAATGCCAAAAATAGTACTCCTTGGGCTACAGACTTGTCAGGAAATTATAAGGTTAAATTAATTTTTTGACATGGTTATGAAAGTGTTGGAAATTTCATTTTTTATTTAGGACGAAAACATGTCTTGAGGTTACTCTCCGGTGTCTTTTTTGTGTAGGATGTCCCTGGCGGTGGTTCGGAGCATTTCGATTTGTTTGCGCTGTTCGGCGAGTTTGAGGTCCTGGGCGAGGCGGGTTTTCGCTTCACGGTTCCTTATGAAAACGTGTTCGCTCGTGTTGGGAAAGGAGTCGACGTAGAAGTTGTCTGATTTCTTTTTGGCTTCGACCCAGCGTTTAGATTCCGATTCGGTTTTTGAGGGATCAACCTTGGAAATTCGGACGTTGTAGGCGGAACGCTTGGGCCTCGTCGCCGTCTTCAATCTCGAGTACACATCTCGTCTCATTGCCTAAGAATAAAGTCCTTAACACTCAATTAACCAATAAACGCCCCTTCAATCCTCAATAATCAAACACCACCTCCAACCTAAACTCCACCCTCCACCTTAGTGTCCAAGCATCCCCTTAAGCCCGAAACAACCTCTTAACACTCAAATACCCCTTCAACCACCAAACGTCCCTTCAACCTACAAACCCATCTCAACCCCCCAACACCCTATCAACTCCCATGTCCCTCTATCACCAATTGTCCCATCAATCAAACACCCCCAGCAACTAAAATTTCCAAATGTCTCCAATCCTTCAAACCTCAACTCCATGCAAAACTCACCGATCTCAACGGTTTCACTTTTCGCATAGAGCTGACATTTTCGTCATTTCCCTGAACCATTTTCTCCGTTTTACTAAATAAATTATTATCAACGCGTCGAAGTTGCTTTTTGAATATCTCATAATTCGCCTTTTCCGACAAAACGGAGCCTTCCTAAAAACGGAATTGATCACGCTTTAAGTGAAAACTTATGAGAAAATTACGGATTTTTTATGTCTAGACCTCTTCAACTTGATAGGATCGTTGAACGCTTTGAATCCTTTAGGAGCGCTTTCTGACGATTTGTCATCGCTATATCTGCTCTTGATGTATTCCGACACTTCACGTGAGTTGAGATATTGTTGCCCTCGTGATTGACGTACAGCCTCCTTGATCACGTGCATCATTTCCGATAAACCGAATCTGCTTACGTTCTCCGCCATGTTTTATGTTTATTACAATTTTATTTGTTAACTATCATATGGTTTTTTAGACGTCACGGAGCGTTAATTGATTATTATAGACAGTTGGGCGTATCTTGTTGAAAGGTAATCGGGACGTCACCGTCTCTAATCGCTTGTTTGTACCACGTGCCGTCGGCAGTTTTTTTTTTTTAATTTTTTTAACTTCGATTGCCAGATGACTATTTTGAAAAATGCCATTTTTTACGTCCTCCCTTATTAAATAACACCGTTTCGATGAGCCAATGATCTGTTTTTCCAGATGATTTATTACGTTTCCAGGCCCATTTAGGACGTATCATCCGTGATGACACTACGGTTATGAATTACGCGCGAATTCCCTGATAAAGGGATAAAATTATAACTTTTTCCATCCATAGCCTCCAACGAGAAACTCCTTCCCCACTCAGAGATACCAAAACACATCAACTGGATCTCCAGGAATACCCTCTTCCTGACTAACAACGTTTATGAGACCCCAAACATCCAAAATGAAGTCCACTACACCACAATTAGCCCCCAATTATTTACCAACCATCCCCCAACAACTGTCTCAATAACTATTTGCATAAGGCGGTCGGTTGGGGGAGATGGTTGGGAATATTTTGTTTAGGGCTTGCTTAGGTGGATATATGGTGGGTGGGGGCAAATAGGGCAAATTTGGGGGATGGGCAGTATGTGACGGGTTGTCTTTAACTTTGTCTTTAGGGTAGCCCATAACTACCCTCTAATAATTTTCCCCTACTTAAACACGAGTAACATCTATCCCCACCCCCAACAATCCTCATTCCAACTAGCACTACGACTATCCCTCCAACTACCCCAACTATCCCTTCGTTATAAATGATCTCCCAGTTTCCTACCCCTTCCCTCCCTCTCGTTTACATAATATTGGTTGCCTACCTACTTAACAAAAATTTTTTTTTAATGAACCGGGCTTGTTTATGACGGCATATAATTAAGGATATATATTTTAACCACTTTAACGTCAGGACGAACGAGATAATTGGAGAGCACTTTAAAGCCGCCGAATCTGCACGAGATTTCATGTCAAAAAAATTAAATTGACCCCCTTTTTTTCCTCGATAATTATTTAACGCCGGAGAGACAAAAAAAGCCATTTTTCGGTGACGTTTCTTTAAGTTGAGGAAATCCAATGGTCTGTCGATACGAGAGATTGCATGCTTTCTAATTAAGCCCCGATCGGGTTTTTAGCATGTTTTTAAACGTCTGGACGTGGAAATTACGGTCCTAAAATTAATTCCAATTAGGATTGGAGAGGTGTGAAAAATTTTACAAAATTTTTTTTATTCAATTCCTAGTGTATATTGATTGGCAGGGAAGAGAATTACCTATAGAGGATGGGGTGGAGTAATTAGTAAACTAACCCCACAACAATCCTCCGACCCATCGCAATTATATTCTCGCCCACAACTAACAAATTGTCCAACCTTCACAAGTACCCTCCTCCACAACTGACTACTCTACTACCCTCCACAACTCCCCCCACAATTTCCCCTGGCAACTAACATCCCATTTCCCCATTAACCCTCAAATCCAAGGTTTTGGAGATAAAAAAAGTTTAAAAAATAATTCCCGTGGGAATTCCTGAAATATTAAAAAAAAAAATGAGTCCCGCGGCAGCAGGACTAAAGAGGTAGATTTCTTTCAGATGGTTAGATCCCGAAGTTTTTAAAATTCGAAGAAAAAAAAATCACCTGTTTCCCGGTAAAAATTCAAAATTTTCTTTTTTACCTAGATTCAAATCTATTGCACCCAGCTGATCCAAACCAACTTTAAAACTTTCTTAGCCATCCCCATGACATCACTTTTAAGTTTGAAAGAGATTGGATGAACGGTTTAGGAGATACGCAGTTTAGGCCCTAAGCAAAGTACCAAAACCGCTGGTCCGATTTCAGCCGTTAACGAACTCATAAATTCTATTAGAATAAAAGCCCTAAATACCGACTTTGAAGGTCCTCAAGTAAAAATTACTCAAGTTATCGTGCGAATATATATATATATATATATATATACATATATATATATATAAACTTTTGAGTTAAGGGTGGTTTTGGGGTCCAGGGGGTCTGAAATGAAAACCTGTCACAAAAATTTTTGATTCTGAGACTACTGCTCCCATTGCAATAGGTAGTACCTAAAAAAGATATAATTTTCAAATAATTACAAATTGAAAGATCTTATGAAAAGCTTCGTTTTAAGAAAGTTGGCTCGCACGCAAGGATTTGCTCCCATCGGACAATCTTCTCAGCTTTCCTCACTTAAATAGTTTATTTTAATAATAATTTTTCTCTAGTACATTGTGTGGCCATATTGTGTCTGTTTCGTTGTCTAATTACACATTTGAGTCCGGTAGCGAGGATTCTCTTTCACGACAGATGGACGTCATGTGTTCTCGGGGTGGAGTCCAACTTTTCCAACGAGAAAGAGGCGGATGTCGGTTTCCCGTAAAAAGTTCTCTCAGTTAAAATCCAAAGAGTTCTATTTCAAATTTTTAAGGTTAAAATCATTGTATTTTTTCAATGGCTTTTTTGATTTTTCCTGTCCAGGGGGGAAAAAAAAGAGAAATAAATTTTTTTCGATGATTCCTAATTTGATAGGATCGCGGAAAAAGCTTTAAAATGTAAATTTGAAAAACGCAACCTCTGTTCAGAAATTAATCAAAGTTGAAACTCAGTCAGGATGGGTAATTTTATGAAACAAGGAAAACGTTTTTCAATCTTCTCAATTTTTACCATTTTATGAATAAAACAAAAACGAAATCATCGAAAATGAAACGAATTCATTTGTTGAATGATTGTGGGAAAAAAGGTCAACATTCTGAAGGGGGGGGGGATTTGAGGAAGTTACTACTCCAGACCCTTAATTTTGAGTACGTTTCCCCATCGAGGACTTTCTTCAAAAATCCATTTTTCAAACATTGTTTTTGAGAAAGTTATGTGGTAAGCTCCAGACATACGATAGTGCAATTGAAATTTTGATTCAAGCCACACGAAATTATTGGGGTTAAAGAATAAATGTCTTTTCATAAATTAAGGGCCCCATCGTCGATATTTTGAGATAAGGGCGACCTTGTAGAAGCAGGTGAGTTTACACCTGTTTTTTTGTATTCGGACTGATAAAGAATCGGAGTTGAAAAAGAGGATGCCGGTCAAACACCCACGATCTGAGAGAGAGTGAAAAAAATTGGGATTTTTCTTTACCTAGGAACAACGGGATGGCTCTTTTTTTGTCCTCCCTCTATTTTGTCTCATTCTGACACATTAGGGGTAAATATGTGAGATTTCCATCGCCTGACATTTTTATAATGGCAGGCTACCGTTAGAATCGGTCTTTTAATAGAAACAAATTGAAGGTTCTTCAAAGCTTTTTTTTTTATCCATGTTGATATTTCCAAGGACCTAAAACCAACATTGCATCAACTACTCCCCACGCTCACTACCTTTCCAATCCAATCAATTTTAATAGTAAAGTTTGATAATACAATACATATTATTGATTTCAGTGATTAATATTACTAAATAAATTTTAAAAAAAATGAGTCCCGCGGCAGCAGGACTAAAGAGGTAGATTTCTTTCAGATGTTTAGATCTAGAACTTTCTATAATTCGAAGAAAAAAAAATCATCTGTTTCCCGGTAAAAATTCAAAAAATTTCTTTTTTACCTAGGTTCAAATCTATTGCGCCCAGCTGATCCAAACCAACTTTAAATCTTTCTTAGCCATCCCCATAACATCACTTTTAAGTTTGAAAGCAATTGGATGAACGGTTTGCGAGATTCGCAGGTTAGGCCCTAAGTAAAGTACCAAAACCGCTGGTCCGATTTCAGCCGTTAACGAACTCATAAATTCTATTAGTTTAAAAGCCCTAAATACCGAATTTCATGCTGGTCAAGTAAAAATTACTCAAGTTATCGTGCGAATATATACATATATACATATATACATATATACATACATATATATATATATAAACTTTTGAGTTGAGGGTGGTTTGGGGGTCCAGGGGGTCTGAAATGAAAACCTATCACAAAAATTTTTGAATCTGAGACTACTGCCCCCATTGCAATAGGTAGATTTTCTGAAAGAAATCTACCTAAAATGCTACTTTAACAAAAGTAGAACTTATGTTTAATGGTTAATTTCCTGGAAAATATGAGATTAATACTGTGTCCTATTATGTAGTAGTACAATAGATTCAACCAAAAATTCTGGGAAAGCCAAATAATTTACAAAGGGTTAGCAACAAGCCCCTTTATTGTAAAATCCATCATAAAAAGGTTTGGTCTGGTAGTTATGGAGGATGTACCTCTAAACTGGAACTTTCGCAAAAAGTGTGTTTTCTAAACCCTTTTCTAGATACACTCACGGGTGACACACCACCCCAACCATCCCCCACAACCTGCAATCATAGATAACTTCAATGACACTCAGGAATATCCTCCTTGCTATATTCAGTCACCACCACTTAACCTCCTCCAACCACCCCCTAACATTCCACCACCTCCCTTTACCTCTACTACCATCCTAGACCCTCCTTCCACCTCCTAACACTTCCTCCTACCTTCCCACCACTTCCCTCCATCTTCCTCTACTTCCCCACCTTCCTCTACTTCCCCACCTTACCATTTCTACCCACCTTCCCATACCTCCCCAACTTCCCATATCTCCCCACCATGCCATACCTCCCCAATTTCCCTTACCTCCCCAATTTCCCTTACCTCCCCACCGTCCCATATCTCCCCACCTTGCCATACCTCCCAATTTCCCTTACCTCCCCATCTTCCCATATCTCCCCATCCTCCCATACCTCCCCACCTTCCCATGTCTCCCCACCTTCCCATACCTCCCCACATTCCCATATCTCCCCACCTTCCCATATCCCCCCACCTTCCCATAACTCCCCACCTTCCCATACCTCCCCACCTTCCCATACCTCCCCACTTTCCCATATCTCCCCACCTTCCCGTACCTCCCCACTTTTCCTTACCTCCCCACCTTCCCATGTCTCCCCACCTTCCCCACCTTCCCATACCTCCCACTCTTCCCATACCTCCCAATCTTCCCATACCTCCCCAATTTCCCTTACCACCCTACAAACCCAACCTCCCCCACCCTCCCCTGCTGAAAGTGAGATTTTTGATGAATTTATCGTTGGAGCAGCTCTAGCAAGGTACTTTGAACTTTTTGCAGTAATTGTAGCTTCTGCGCTGCAGGCGACAATCACCAGTATGTTATTATCACCGATGAATAGCAGCCTTGGCATGTCATTTTACAGTACTCCAAAAATTGTTGCCTCATTTAAATCTTATTGAAAACAATTGATTTTGACTTAAGAAAAAAAGGTTCACCTTTTTTTTCCTCCGTTGAGGAAACAGAAGAAGTGAAAGGGGTTGCACGCGATCTCGAATACAATACCGTCTGGATGCAGGTCCTATGTTATTATTACCACAATGCACCTCTTTGTCCTTGCTGCAATTAAGGATTTCAAAAGGCAAAACCCTGGGAAGTTTTTTTTCCCCAACCTCCTTCATTCCTGCTTTCCAGACGAAGTGTCAAAGGGTAATAAAATGAGAAGTTGAAGGGGTTGAAATAGTATAAATTTATCGTGGGTGGTTTTGCCAGTATATCTTCTACGTTATCTACACCTGGTCTTGAATTAACAATCGACAGATCAAGAGATACACGTGTCCTGAAGTATAATTGTATTCACTCACCCTCTTTCACCTGCCCTATCATCCCTAAATATTTCTTACTCGTATATATTTTACATTTCTTAATTACTTCGTTTTATTTCTACTTTTTGAAGGAATTTGATGGCGCCAAAGATGAAATCAGCCTTCCAGGTACATAATCTTCAGGATCGTCAAGAGGCTCAAAATTGAATGGCTCATCATGCTGTTTTACTGTGAAAAGTATGTCAAGTCTGGAGTAACCCCTGACGATAACTTCCTCAATATTATCTCCAAGACAATAACAAATCTGACCCACCATTTGATTACCACCTCAGTACTACTTGGCACTCTCATCTCCCGATTCTCCACCACTAGCCACCACTGAGCTGATACCCCACCCTGAATGCAATTGTCAGGCTACACCCATCACATCCCACTATCCTCCCCTGCACATTACAACCCTTCACTTATTCCTCTTGAGCCTGGAGAGACAAATTTCTCGGCTAATAGAATAATGACAATCGTCTGGTGTAATCACCGGATTACCTTGCGAGTATAACGAGATGCCAAAAAGTCGACTTATCCTACGAATTTAACCATTTAAAAGGTAAAAGGGGCCAATTAAAATTTTGCTGTTTTTTTGTCAGGTTTTAGGTGCGAATTAAGTAATTTTATTGATGGTTTCGTATCACGCTTCCCTCGTTTAGCTCTGTGATTAGATGTCCGTTTTGATATTTCCGAGTATAAATGTAAAAATGTTCTTAGAAAAAGGGTTGGCGTGAACGGATGTGTATCGTTTAGCGTTTCTCGAAGCAGGTGAGAGTACAATAGAGGGAAAAACTATCTGTGATTATTACAATAACAAAAGAGAGCCTTTCTTTTATAGGTTTCGTGCGTTTTTTTTCCTTGGTTGGGAAATATACTTGAGGGTTGGACGCTACCTTTAAAGTGGTCTCGGAGGACAAAAGGCCGTCTCGTAACAGGTGAGACGCGGGTACCTGGCAGACAAATCGGCGTTTCCAGGAGATGAGGAAGTCAAAAATTCCGGCCTGTAATGCGAGAACTACATTGGAGGAGTTGGTGTTGAGGAGGCTATTCAGCCAATATTAAGCTAACAATGTCTCCCTAATAGCCAATATCTTAGAGGGGTCAATTTCTTGGTGTTTCAATATCTAGCTGAAATGGGTCAACTTCCAGCTTAAAGCGAATGCTAGTTAAGTGGCCAATATCTACCAAAACCTGTCGAGGAAAAGAAGGAATCAATTTTTTCGGTATTGGTTTTTTTTATTCCCTTCTAAAGTGGTTTATGATTTTTTCCCCATCGATTTTCCCTCCCTTCAAGTATCCATTTATCCAATTTCCTTTATCGTATTATAAAGGTAGAAAAGGGGGGAAAAAACATTTTTTCCCAATGAAACAGGCATCAAACAGGGGAGTACAGAGAGAATAAAAAAAAGTGTTGATTTACCTAATCCAACCCAATTTTCTGTTTTGATTTCAATCTAACCCCTTCCCCCCCACAACCCTTTCTAACTTCTTTTACGTCATTTCCAATTAACGAATTGCCTGTCTGGCCTTATTTCAAGGGCGGATCAATTACTTAAAAAAAAGAGTCTTTTGACACTTTAAATTTGATGCAGTCCTTTTTGTCAGAGTGATAATTAAATCTTTTGAATAAAAAACTCAAGAACAGGTTTCCTGTTGTGCATTTTTGCTTAAAACTTTTTGAGATCCATACTATTTTGCTTATTTTTAGTATAAACTAATTTTATATTATAATTTAATTTTATAAATTATACCTGCATTGGGCGTTTTAAATCTCGAGAATATACCTCGTAATTTCTTTTCGCACCCTTTTTAGACAGAGACGATATTAAGGAGGCTATAAATTCCCTTTCGGCTTTTTTCATCAACACTGG
This sequence comes from Orius laevigatus, assembly GCA_018703685.1. Taxonomy (NCBI): domain Eukaryota; kingdom Metazoa; phylum Arthropoda; class Insecta; order Hemiptera; family Anthocoridae; genus Orius; species Orius laevigatus. The sequence continues at coordinate 104,834 of JAGWEN010000261.1, forward strand.
GAGGAGCTGGAATCTATTAGTTAATTAGGGAAAATGGGTTCCTGAGAGATATAATTTTAGGCAGCTTTAGATAAAGATATTGGGAAATTTGTGATCAGGATGCTCTGGGGGTTAAATATGGGTCAATTACGGTTGTTTGGTTCGATTTAAGATGGAGGGATGAGGGTGGATTTAAGGGGGGAGGGGGAGCTTGTTGGGTGGGATGAGGGATCGAGCTTGGTCAGTCTCGTCGTTTAACAGGGTCAGGAGCTGCCACGCCTATTCCATCATTCTCGACCCTAACAAGCCAAACCAATTTACCGACATACCTGATTTTAAACCGAAATAATTTATTGGATTTTAAAAACGACTTTTGTCGGATAGAATTATTTCGAAATTGAGTTCGAACGTTGAAAACGTTGAAAAAGCCACGAGAATGAAATTTTCTCTAGATTGATTTTGTAGACTTGGGTGACCTTGTGGTCTGGAGCTGTAAGAGACGATAACTTAAATTTTGAAAAAACAGGTAGTCATCTTGTAGGTTTTGACTAGCTGATTTCAAATATGCTAATATTAAGAAGATCGGATGAATAGATTCGTCGGTACGAGATTTTTAAGGATTAGATGCGGGGAAGCAATTAAATTGTGGGGAAGCAAAGATGAATCATCACTCTCGATTCCATCTCATTAATTTACAGAAAAAGCTTAAATTTTCACTCTTCCAACCCAGTAAATGCTGTCTCAACACATATTCCAACGAAAATTATTAGTTTTTCACATTTTATGTCTTAATATTCCCCAAAATCCTTTTAGTTTGACGAAGTTGATGAAATAAATATCGAAAAGTGGGTGAGAGATAAGATTTATAATGAAGAGTTTGCTGATTTAGTGTAAGAGAGAAAAAAAGAAAAAGAGAAAGAGAGAAAAAACCGGCGGGTTTTCCCATAAAGTTGAAGCCATCTTTCAAAATGATGATGGACGAGAAGGCGCGTGCCTTGGGCAAGGACGGTCTATCAATCATCCTTCCGCCAAGGATCGGGCTACTGAAAATTACCTCTTCGGATTTTTTTCCTCTCTCTCCCTTTTCCCCCATTACTAGTCCCAATCCTAACTATCAACGGACCTTCTTTCTCCCGCTACTTTTTTTTTATGGGAAAACGCTCGGACTGTTTTACTTATTTTCGACGTCCATCTTGACCCAGCCATATGCCGTACATAAAACATAGATTGGCCGTTAGATGGTTCACGTCGGTTGTAAGAACGTCGGAATATCTAATGTATGAAGAATAATTAACCGATTAACCACTTATGTATTAGATAAAAAAAGTTCATTATTCTTCTAGCAAAGGAGTGAATTTTTTATATCTCAAATTTTGGAAATGAAGTTGCATTACCAACCTCGATTTTAAAATGGTTGTGGGATCAAATTGGCAAATAGTTCAATTTTGGAAAAGTGATCCGTTGTCGGGGGTTAGTTGGGGTTTTGGGACAGTGGAGAATTTGGGAGGAAGTTATCGCCAACGTTAGCTCTATACAAGTGCTGTGTCCGTTATTTTTCATGAAGGAGTAGCAGAAGAATAGGAAAAAAACCTAACGATCACGTATAATGACAATGATTACACCCGCTCACCTGCCTTTCTCACCTGTATATTGACAACATCTCAAGAACTGCATTGGCAAAAAGATGTCTGCTGAAGATAGAAGACTAGTAGGAGCTATAATTTGTATGAAAACCTTTTTTATGACCAATAAAAAGCTTTTTTTCTTCTTTTAATTGAAAAAGTAATGGTTACCAAAATCTATCCAAATAGGTACCTAAAAGACAATAACTTGACGAAAAGGTATAATATGGATCTAGCTGAAAATTTTAGCTAGACGTAAAGGTATGAAAATTTATCTAAAAACCCTTTTCTAGATAAAAAGCTAAAAAATCCGACTTATGAGGCCATTAGCTAGAGGAAAATCAGTAAAATCAAGCTTAAAAGGCCATTAGCTGGAGAAAAATCAATCAAATCTAGCTTCCATTAGCTAGACAAAAAGGTAGCTAAAAAATTTAACTAGACGAAAAGGCATGAAAATCTAGCTAAAAACCCTTAGCTAGAAAGGAAAAAACCGGTACTCAAGCGTATGAGGCCATTAGCTAGGGGAAAATCAATAAAATCTAGCTTAAAAGGCCATTAGCTACACTAAAAGGTACCAAGCTAAAAAATTTATCTAGACGAAAAGGTATGAGAATCTAATTAAACACCCTTAGCTAGAAAAGAAAAACAGGAAAGCCAGCTTATGAACGTTAGCTAGAGAAAAACCAATAAAATCTAGCTTAAAAAGTCATTAGCTAGACGAAAAGGTACCTAGCTTAAAGACTTATCTAGACGAAAAGATATGATAATCTAGCTAAAAATCCTTTAGCTAGAAAAGAAAAAACAGGAAATACAGCTTATGAGGCCGTTAGCTAGAGAAAAACCAATAAAATCTAGCTTTAAAGGCCATTAGCTACACGAAACTGTAGGTGTACCTGTGGAAATCTAGTAAAAAAAAAAAAATTAGCAAGACGAAAAGATATGAAAATCTAGCTAAAAGCCATTAGATGACAAGAAATTCAGCTTATGAGGCCATTAGCTAGAGAAAAAATCTACCTAAAATCAATCAAATCTAGCTTAAAAGGCCATTAGCTAGACTAAATGATATTAAAATCTAGCTAAAAGTCCTTAATTAGATTAAATCGATAAGTCCAGCTATTGATTCCATTAGCTAGAAGACAACCATTCAAATCCAACTTAGAAGTCCATTATCTAATGTAGTCCATTATCTAATTTTAGCTGGGCGAAAAGATATAAAATTATTTAAAAAATTTATATATATTTTCGTGATACCCAGAGCTTCCTGATCAAGAATATATTAGCCTCTAGCCTAGGAGCCGCCGTGACGACCACCTCAATAGCCTCTTTTTCTACGGAAATCCGCTAAAAATCATTTACTGGATGAAAATCGAGGAATTTGAATTGAAACAAGGGACAAATTTCATTTTATTTTTTTAAGGTCCTGTTTGCTATTAGTTTTTGGGACAAACTAATCCCGCGCGACGTAACAATATCACTAACAGTTTCCGGAGTGCGGTAACGATCTGTTTTTATGCGGTTTTTCTTTAGAACGGGTAATTTTCCCTTCCGAATGTCCGGAGAGTTTCTCTGTGGGAAAAGCGCCCGTTCTGACCCACCTGCGTCAGATCCAGGCCAAGGTCTTTACCGAGTACTTACATACATCTTCTTTATAAGACAACGTTTAGTTTTGAACAATAGTGATACAATTTTTTCGGAAGAATTAAGCAGGGGCAGGTGTCGGACACGTGCCTCGTACGTGGGGTAGGGAGGTCACTAATTAGTGAATTAGCTAAAGAGGGGAGGGAAACACGTTCAATTAATTATACGCTCGGATGAGGTCAAGGGTCTTTCTAGACGATTTTTCGAGTTTTAAGGCTCAGATTCGGACCTACCGCAACGCCTTCCACCTACCTGCATATAATGCGAAAAATTTGAACTGGATGAAATTTTTTTTTTACGAAATAAAACATACATTTTTGTTTGATTCTTTATACTTAATCTCCGGATAGCGTTTGTCCCTGATCTGAAACAATTCAAAAAACCACTTCCGCTCACCATCAATGCTTCGCAGCTGTTCCTTTTGTGTATCAAAATTACTTAAGAAGGATAATAAAAAATATTAGCCAAGACCGTATCTTTTTATGAAATTCTCCCTTCGAAGCACTACAAACACCTCTAGACAAACCCCCTCACGAAAAATCCACTATTTATCCCCTCCCTAGTTCCTCCAATGCCGCCAAACTAGTACCTATCTCCTCAAACTGTCGGAATCCCCCAAACTTCCAATGCCTCCTAAACCCCAATTATCACCCCAAATTTCTAACTATACCCCAAATCTCGCAATAATCCACTCAATCCTGCCCAAACTCTCTATCCTCAAAAGTCTCTCCAATCGCAATTCCCACCGATCCCCTCAAATTGCCCAATTTCCCCAAATCTTCACCAATGCCTCCCGATTCCCGGAAAACCCCCCAATTAACCGCCTCTCCCAACCAGTACATCTACTGCCACCCACAATTCCTCCAACCATCAAATATCCTCCATCATCCCTTGCTCACCCCTTATTCTCTCAATTCTCAAATTCCCTCCAATCCCCCCTCTAAAAATCGCCCATTCTTTCAATTCTATCCGTCTTCTCTTTTCCTTAAATTTTTTATTTTTATTTTTTTTTATTTATTTTTTTTTTTTTTTTTGGTACAAATTTTCATATCTTTCATGTCCTTCATCTTCTTAGCTATGTATAGCCAAGCACAAACATCACACCCCCAATTCCCACCAGAAACTCCAATGTAAAAATTTTTCATCCTAGTATTTAGTTGGCGTATTGGCAAAATCTATTGACAAATATGTTGAATTGCTAAGATTTTTTTAGGTTTAGGTAAAACCAAATGGTATTTTTGAAGGAAAAAAAATTCTTATTGCGTTTATTGTATGGCGGGGTTCTTGGCAGGAAGTATCGAAAACCACCTGCACACGACCAATTACAAGGCTCATGTCTCTTTCTTAGCTTTCTTGTAATTTAAACAGATATACCTATAAAAAAATTTTTTTCTTTCTAATTAGAACTTCCTAATTTATTTTTAATGTTTTAGAATTAGTTAAAAAAGGGTCCTGAATTTTATATAACGGAATGTTTAATTCGAGACGATAAGAGCACTTCTCGGTATTTACGTTGAAAGGGGTAAAGTTGTAGATTTGAAAGTTAGTAGGAGGTTGTTGAATTCATTAACAAGCCAGGGGTTGAAATTGTACTGGGCGGGAATGTTGGGTTTATGGGTTGACATCGGGAAGGGAGAAATTATGCAAATGGTCCGTTCGCGTGGCGATGAGATCCAATATAACCTGGGCCAACTTCGAAATGCGACCCCACCTGTACTCGTCTCCTTAAACTTGAGAAAAGTTTAAAGGATTTCATCGATCTCTAGTTTATGGAGTCAATGTCATATTTGGGGGGAGTGGCAAGGTCATTGAAATTTCGGAGTTTTGCTTGGCGGGGCGGAATGCGCGTTCCTGAATTTGGGGTAATGGGTGGGGCTTGGTGGTGATCGGGATTATAATCCACAACAAATGTAGCAAACCGTGAGGTTAAGATTTAGGTTGTGGATATGGGGGAGTGATAATTATCAAGATTTGGGGGAGGGAATTTGGGCGTTGAAGAGGGTGAGAGTTAGGGGGCATTAGAGGTTTGGGGTAATTGGAATTGCAATATAAAACATTTGTAGCAAACCATGACGATAGATGCAGAGTTAGATCAACTTTTCAGTTATCACACGGTTCCGTTGATTAAATTAAGAAAACTTCCGTTTCTGTAGGGGCCGGTCAAACGAGTTCCTACGGTGCGTGACGTAATCGGAGTTAAACGTCACGGCTGTGAGATAGCGAACCCCTAAACGCTTTCGATGACGTCAGGTCACGTTTTTTTTTTCCTCCGTATGTGTTAATTCCACATCCCCCACCCCTTACATCAACTTCTTCAGGTAGGACCCTCACGAGGGATGCTTCTTCAGTATCAATCGAGCAAGGTATGAAGGGAGTCTCATCGGAATTGGCATTTTAACGAGTTTCGTAAGGTATAAACATTTCTTTTTTTGTCTCATAAATTGAAATTTTTTAAGGTAGCCCAAAAAATAAATATAAAAATGCAACAAATTTTAGATTTTGCAACAAAACTACGTTGCTAGAAAAATTTCTGAAGTTAAAAAAAAATTGGCTTTTCCTTTAGGAATTGTAATTGAATTTTGGATCTTTATGTAGAAAATTTTTAAAATTTTGACCTCCCATGAATGAAGCGTTTTGGTTATAAATCAACTTTTTTTTTTTAAATTTTTTTTTATAGTGAGATGGAGTTAGATCTTGGAAATGAAAATAGTCGACTGTATATAAGCGAAGAATTGGATAGGGTCGTTGCAAAAACGCACGATGTACGATACGGGCATCCGAGCAACATAAACAACAACAACTACGCCGAAAGTTGGTCCGACTGGGACTCGAAAGGTTATTGGGAACAGCAGCCCGAACAGAAGCCACTCATCCTTCAGGACTCATGGTCTGTCTCAAGCGGGCAAAGGCGTCGACGCGATTCCGTCCGTGCGCCCAGTCCGACCGTCCTACGCCGTCGACGACTCGCGGCCAACGCACGCGAACGCCGACGGATGAACGGGCTCAACGAGGCGTTCGACAGACTCCGGGAGGTCATACCGTCCATCGGAGCAGACCACAAGCTTAGCAAATTCGAGACCCTTCAGATGGCCCAAAGCTACATAGCCGCCCTATGCGACCTTCTCGAAAGATCATCTAGATGACCAAAAAACCGATCGAAAGGTCATCCCATCCATCGCCGACCGAAAATTCGAAACCAAAAGCAACATCGTCTCCCCATGCGACCATCTAGATGACCAAAAAAGGTCATTCCGTCCATCGCAGACCAAAAATTCGAAACACTACCGATCTCCTAAAGCTCCTCTATCATCCAGATATCCAAGCAGTCAGATCTCGCTTTTTAGACCACGCTTTGTGATATTTTTCATGGAGGGAAAACCTCTAAACTCTAACCTTTTTGAAGCTCCCAGGTAAATATCGTATTTACTTCCAATGAGTTCTAATTATGCCATAATTATTTTGCATTTATTTTTATTAATTAAGGAGATATAAAGACTTTGTAAATAACCCGTTCTCAACAATTTGTGTTCATATACTAGAGAAGACCAAAGAGCCAAAAATAGTGAAAATTCACTTTAATTTTGTTTTCTAGTCAACCTCTTTGGCCGATTTTGTATATAATTAGCGAATTATAGTTTTTTTTCTAATATAATAAAATTTTAGATCTTTTACTTTTATTTTAAGTTCCTTGTACAAAATAAACGTATTAAGTTTTTCAAAAAATTGATTTATTTCCTTTTCTTTTAATTCTTCCAAAGGCTTATTCTTTCAATCAGTTTTAGCTCAATCGTGGAAAACATTTGAGGAAGTTTGTCTTTGGGGCAGCTCCAGACAAGACACTTTTTCACCATTTGGCAATCATTTAACTTGTACAATCTTCACATTCCATCCTTTTGAAATCCTCTTTCACTATCACCTCAAAACCAATTCTCGGTTTTCAAATGGACCGAAAATAATTCGAGAACGTTTTTAATTATCTTTATTCCCTTCAAAAACGACTTGTGAAGAAAACATCCTATTTTTAATAATAGATTCAAAAAGGCACGAGCCAGAGATGAGGTACTAATTAGAAAGCACCTGCCCGCAATTACCATTTTATGATAATCCCTAAGGGTATGAACTAACTTTTTTATAAGTACCAAAGGAAAACGTTTTATTGAGTTGCCAGTCACTCTTTAAGGCCAAATATTCAATTAGACCGAACGCGAGGGAATCGGATTCCAGGGCTATTAACGCTTTTTAAAGCCCCCCTCCTTTCAGTTTCTTCCTTCTTTTCCTTCGTTTAATTCTAAAACTCTTTAGAATTGTCTTCGTTGACCTTTTATTATCACGTTGGTCCATTTAACTTTGCAAACTGCACCGTTAATTTTCTTTTAAATCACGATTAGAAAATCAATTTATAGAGACTTTTTTAGCAAAGAAAAAGGAAAGTGTTGGCTCCGGAGACAAATCTGTTGGTAAGATCGAGACCATCCAACAAGGAGAGTTTTTCCCCAATCCTAGACCCTTGTAATTCCTCCTATCCCTAGGAAGTAAGGAAAACAGTCCAAAAATGGTCTAAAAAAAAAATGAGTCCCGCGGCAGCAGGACTAAAGAGGTAGATTTCTTTCAGATGTTTAGATCTAGAACTTTCTATAATTCGAAGAAAAAAAAAATCATCTGTTTCCCGGTAAAAATTCAAAAAATTTCTTTTTTACCTAGGTTCAAATCTATTGCATCCAGCTGATCCAAACCGACTTTAAATCCTTCTTAGCCATCCCCATAACATCACTTTTAAGTTTGAAAGCGATTGGATGAACGGTTTAGGAGATACGCAGTTTAGGCCCTAAGTAAAGTACCAAAACCGTTGGTCCGATTTCAGCCGTTAACGAACTCATAAATTCTATTAGTTTAAAAGTCCTAAATACCGAATTTCATGGTCCTCAAGTAAAAATTACTCAAGTTATCGTGCGAATATATACATATATACATACATACCTACATATATATATATATATATATATATATATATATATATATATATATATATATATAAACTTTTGAGTTGAGGGTGGTTTGGGGGTCCAGGGGGTCTGAAATGAAAACCTATCACAAAAATTTTTGATTCTGAGACTACTGCCCCCATTGCAATAGGTAGATTTTCTGAAAGAAATCTACCTAAAAAAAAAATACCTAAAAATAAAAAAAAAAAAAATCCGTTAAAAGGGTTTATATTAGTCTTTGACTGTCCGGTCTTAAATGGTCTAAAACAGAGGTTCCCAAACTTTTTCACAGTGCGCCCCCCCCCCATAAAAAAAAAGTTGTTAATTTTAAGGTTTTTGAAGAAAATTGGGGTTTAAAAATGTAGATTTTGAGGTTTTTGACAAAATAAAATTGCACTTAAAACGCTGATTTTGAGTTTTTTTAAACGAAAATTTGGCTTTCAAAACCCTTATTTTGAGATTTTGGACAAAAAAAGGCTGTTACAACTTTGATTTTGAGGTTTTAGGACGAAAATTGGGCTTTAAAAATGTAATTTTGAGGTTTTTGACGAAAATTTGGCTCTTGAAACCTTGATTTTGAGGTTTTGGACGAAAAATGTCTCTTAAAACTCTGATTTTGAGGTTTTAGGACGAAATTTTTTTTGAGGTTTTGGACGAAAAGTGTCTCTTAAAACTTTGATTTTGAGGTTTTAGGACGAAAATTGGGCATAAAAAATGTTCATTTTGAGGTTTTTGACGAAAAAAGGCTCTTAAAACCTTTATTTTGAGATTTTTGACGAAAAAAGGCTCTTAAAACTTTGATTTTGAGGTTTTTGGACAAAAATTGGGCTTTACAAATGTTGATTTTGGGTTTTTTGACGAAAAGTTAGCTCTTAAAACCTTAATTTTGAGGTTTTTGACGAAAAATGTCTCTTAAAACTTTGATTTTGAGGTTTATGGACGAAAATTGGGCTTCAAAAATGTTGATTTTGAGGTTTATGGACGAAAATTGGGCTTCACAAATGTTGATTTTGAGGTTTTTGACGAAAATTTGGCTCTTTGAAGTTGATTTTGAGGTTTTTTAAACGAAAATTTGGCTTTATAAATGTTGATTTTGAGGTTTTTGACGAAAAATGGCTCTTAACCTTTGATTTTGATGTTTTTGGACGAAAACTAGGCTTTACAAACGTTAATTTTGAGATTTTTGACGAAAAAAGGCTCTTAAAACTTTGATTTTGAGGTTTTTGACGAAATTCGTTACATGAAACTTTGATTTTGAGATTTTTGGACGAAAATTAGGCTTTACAAATGTTGATTTTGAGGTTTTTGAAGAAAAATTGGCACTTAAAATGTCAATTTTAGTGAAAAATTGCCTTAAAATATGTTCAGGAAGAAAAGAAAAACTAAATTTTTGTGGTACATATATTTAAAATCTTGAGCCTGTTTACGCCCCCATATTACAGAGGATCTTTTATTTGTCCCATCTAGCGGTAGGCACTTAAGATGCGGTTTTCTTTCGCTTAAGATAGATGGCGCCATAGTATTCATTTTTCGACTTTTAAAAAAATGCCTTGATATAAAATGTTTTAATTTCGAAAAGGGAACCCACACGGGATGTTTCTAATCTAAAGATGCTCGTATAATCAAATAAACTTGAGTTTGTATTAGAGTGTATATGAGAAAATGTTGGTTTTCCTCCGGCTTTTCCTAATCAGTAAGGAAAGGGGTTAGTCCTTTCCGAAAATCCCCCTTCGACCCCCTTCTCGTTCTCATTTCCGAGTGTTTCTAATTGGGGCAGTCATTGAGTCGCGGTTTAAGTGATTTCCCGTGGGGAAGTGAAAAAGCGAAAAGGCGAGGGTTAAACCGGTCCCTTTCACCTTCAAAATACGAATTCGGAGCCGCTTTTAATTCTTCGGGCGTAAATTTATACCTGTCGTGGGTCTCATTGGTTTTTCGGCGGAGGGCCTTTTCGATTGCCTTTCAACCTTCTAACCTCCCGTTATTTACCCATCCTCTGAGCTCAATAAAATTTTTATAAGCGACATAACTTCCACTATAGAATAGCTACCGGATTTGGTAAAACCTTATTCAACAAATATCTTTGATTTACTTATTTTTTCTTTCTTAAAAAAGTAAAAAGTAAAACTTTTCTACTGACAATTAAATTAATTGCTTTGGATACAATAAATTGATTTAAAAAAAAAAAAAAAAAAAAAAAACTAAATTTGTTATGGAAAAACCTCCATCAAGACTTTTCCGAAAAACCTGAAATAGTCATATAAGTACTGTTTGTTTGTAGCGATCAAATATTGGATTTCCAATAAAGCTCGGAACGTTATGTTACTCAGAACTAGTCTAATCATGTGGAGAACTCCCCAAAAAAGTTTTGAATGTTAACTTTGAGGTTTTTGACAAAAAATTTGGGTTTTAAAATGTCGATTTTGAGGTTTTTGACAAAAGAAATTCTGAGGTTTTTTGAAGAAAAATTGGCTCTTAAACCATGATATTGAGGTTTTTGACGAAAATTGAGCTTTTAAAACCTCAATTTTGAGGTTTTTGGACGAAAATTAGGCTTTAAATATGTTAATTTTGATGTTTTTGACGAAAACAAGGCTTTAAAAATGTTGATTTTGAGGTTTTTGACGAAAATTTGGCTCTTAACACCTTGATTTTGAGGTTTTTGTTGATAATAATGATAATAAAAAAAAAGCACTTAAAACGTTGATTCTGAGGTTTTTTGACGAAAAATTCTCTCCTAAAATCACGATCTTGAGATTTTCGACAAAAAATTGTCTCTGAATTTGATTTTGAGGATTTTTTTAAACAAAAATTTACCTATACAAATGTTGATTTTGAGGTTTTTGAAGAAAATTTGGCTCTTAAAACATTGATTTTATTTAATTGAGGTTTTAACAAAAAACGGCTCTTAAAACCTCGATTTTGAAGTTTTTGGGCGAAAATTAAGCATTACAAACGTTTATTTTGAGGTTTTTGACGAAAATTTGGCTCTTAAAAACCTCGATTTTGAGGTTTTTGGACGCAAATTGGACTTTACCATTGTAGATTTTGAGTTTTTTGAAGAAAATTTAGGTATTAAAATGTTGATTTCGAGGTTTTTGACGAAAAATTGTCTCTTTGAACTTGATTTTGAGGTTTTTGACGAAAATTTGGCTCTTACAACCTTGATTTTGAGGTTTACGAAAAATATGTCTTAAACCTTTGATTTTGAAATTTTTGGACGAAAATTTGGTTCCACAAATGTTGATTTTGATGTTTTTGACGAAAAATTGGCTCTTAAAGTGTTGATTTTAAGGTTTTTGATGAAAAATAGCCTTAAAAAAATAATAAAAAAAAAGGTAAAATTTGGAACGATTTAATTTCTGGAAAAGCCCTTTTTAAGGGTAAATCTCAGACAATAATTTATGTTTTCCCAGAAACAGAAACTATACAGTTACGATCGGATTTAATTATCGACTAGAAGTTAATATTTGGTTTGGATAATATCTGGCTTCTAAGCCATCAAATATTGAATTCCCTATGACTCTCGAAACACTTTCTTACTCAAACCTGATCCATCATGTGGAGAGCAATTTGTTACATCGCTCAGGACGACAAAAAAACCGGCCTCACTTATCATAAGGCATTTTTAAAACTCATTGGTATGCAATATTTATTTATTTTTATTTTTTTTAATTTTTAAAATAATATTAATAGGGTTGTTCTTATGGGAGAAAAGTTGGTGGCAGCATTTATATTCATTTTGGCCGATTATAACTAACCTTAGTGTTGCGACAACGGTTTTGATATTCGCCATCGAAGCTTTTGAGGTTTAATTGTAGCTGTAATTAATTTAAAAAAAAAAAAACAATAAAAAAGGTTTTGTGAAAGTGATAATATGTAAAAGATTTTTTTTTTAGACTCATACACCCGAAAGTTTCCTCGAATTCGTCAAATCAGTAATATTGCTATTTACGTTTTATTTTGCACCTTTAAAACTCATTCTGGTCCGATATTTCGGGATTGGGAAAAAAATTCGGGATGCGATTGACTACTTGGAAAGCCAAGATTTAACAGGAGGAGAGGACACGAGTCAATTCGAAAGGACCGTCGTAAAGTTATTTACAGGTAACAAGAGAGCTCATGGGGTCATGAGTTCGATTCCCCCGACCTATTTTTTCATAAGGAAAGATAGTTCCTAACTACCCCCCTAAATATTTCCAAATAGTTCCTTCTACCTCCAACACCCCCAAAACTTTTGAATTTCCAGGAACCATTTCAACGACAGCAGTCGGCTGGAGTCTTTTCAATGCTATCCACGAAGGCGACTTTTTCCCAGCTCGCTGGCCTTTCGCACCGTTAAAACCAAATTACATTATTGTCCCTTTCGGTATGCTAAATTAAAAGAGGTTTTTTTCAATTCCCTTTTAGTTTACATCGAAAAGCTTTTATGCACCTTTTATTGCATCGCGACTCACGGGACGCTCGACACGCTTTTCCCAATGATGGTCACTTACATCGCCTATCAGGGGACGAAACTCGAAGCTTTGCTCAAAAGTTTGGGAAGCAACCGACAAAACAATGAAGAAATTTTAAAGAAAGCAATTGAACAACATACAATAATGATTGAGTAGGATGAGTGACTTGAAATTTTTAGGGCTCTATCTTTTCTTAAGAGCCGTGTTCATTGGTCAATAGAGACCAAGCAAATCTTATATCTCTAATTTATAGATCAATGAGGCGGGTCCGTTCTGCATATGAACTGCTGTTCACCATGGAAGTCGTCTACGCTATTCTTCATTCGTGCGTCATCGCATTTTCAGCATTGAACGTAAATAGCGATTCAGATAACGGGAAAATTATTTTGTTATAGGTCAACAACGTTGGTTTTGTAATGACTGGATTGGTCCCAATGTTGTTTTCAGCATACGGTCAGTTATTCGTCTTTTGCCAAGCAGGAGAAAAGGCGAATACTATTGTAAGGAATTTTTCTATCCCTCCATCTTTGATTCCTAATTTCGTGAACAGATGAGGGAAATCACATTTAAAGTTTACGACAACGAATGGTACAAGTGCAATCTTAAAGTGAAAAAATCGTTGGCCCTCATGCTCTTGGCATCTAACAAGACCAACGAGATGGAAGGCGTCGGTCCATTCGTCGCATCCTTCAGTACATACTTACATGTCAGTATGAAATCATAAAATTCGACAAAAACTTCACCTTGAAATTTCAGAGTGTGCAAGAGTCTTTTTCTTATTTTGTCGCCTTGAGGACTATATCTTCGAAATACTAAAAAGTCTATTTTTCGTAGTAGATTATTAAATAAGCACTAAAATGTATAATTAAACGACTTTAATTAATGCAAAGAAACAGTTTTATTTTTCCTGGACGTTAGTCATAAGATGAAAAACAGGTTTTGACGTCAGAACCTCCAAATCGAAGTAACGTTTTCAAGAACGTCCAGTTTCGATTCTGAATCGTTAGCAAAATGTTCGTTTTGCTTGTTTTGATCCTCTATTCAATAAAGGTGGACGCTCAGTGGAAGTTGGGGTTGGACGAAGGTACGTCAAAGCACTTTTAGCCAATAATAGACGGGGCTCTTTTACACTAATTGATAATTTATGAGAGCCCTACCCCCAGCACGCTTTATCCGAAATTAATTGAGTGGTGGAAACATCAATATTAATTAATTCCGAACTCGGACGTTAAAATGCTTTAAATAATTTGACGGCTCATGTGAATAGGTGATTCGTGCAGAGCGAGAGGGGTAAACGGCAAATGCAGTCTACCTGAAAACTGTAAACATGTCAATTTTCGAGAAGAGAGGCCGCCTGTTTGTAACTTCGTTGGGTCAAATCCTGTAGTTTGCTGTAGGCCTCCTGATTTGCGGATATCAGAGAAAAGTATATTGAAATGGTTGGCCATTTCTTATGGCATAACATAGCAAGTTGCTAATTGTAGTTTTCAGAATGTAGAAACTTTTTGAAGAATTGCGGCTCAGGGAGGAAAGTGAGAAAGCGTCAGGTTGGCTTTCCATCTTGGGAGAGTTTGTTGGAAAGCAACGGAACGGACGCAGTCGTTCATACGACAGTTGTTGGAGGAGATGATGCAGCAGGAAGACAGTACCGGGGTATGGTAAGAAATTAATTGAATAAACCATGGTCAGAGGGCGAGAGGAAGTTAGGTAAGGGGGAGGAGGTTCGGGGTAGGTTAGGGAGAGGATGGGAAGGTTAGGGAGAGAATGGTGGTGATAGGGGAGGGCTATTTTCTTTGAAGGTCTGTCGAGTCCCAAATTTTTTGAGAAAGTTCATTGGGCTCCTCCTCACCACGTTTTTCGACCCTTTTTTTTTCAAGTTTCATTTCAGTTTTTTCTGTTTCAATCTTCTAAATCTTCATCAATTTGTCCATTAAGATGGAAAACATTTTTTTAAACTGTGCTTCCAGGAGGAAAAAAGTTACTCAGATTATTATCTTGGACTCACACAATTAGGATGATTAAAAAATTCAAATTGCTAATTTCCTCTTGACTTAATAAAGAAATCAAGGTTTTCTTTTGTGAAGATTTTGTAATTTTCAGGCGCTTCTTGGCTACGGGCGAAATAAAAATGAGGTTGAATGGAATTGCGGAGGAAGTTTGATCACGTTACGTCACGTATTGACCGCCGCACATTGCGCCTCGAGCACCCAGTAAAGCCCTTACGCTTTTTTTAGTCTTGGATCATCATATTGGATTAGCCAGTAATGGCAGTGAATGACCATTGTTTTAGGGGTGTACCTAAATGGGCGAGGGTCGGCGAGTTGGATTATTTGACCGATATCGATGATGCTATGCCCCAAGATAGGGATATCATCGAGTGGACAAAACACCCTTTATATCGATATCCCGCTTCTTACTACGACATCGCGGTTTGCCATCTCGACAAGCCGGTCGCCATAACGACCTGGGTAGCGCCCGTCTGTCTCCACGCCTCGCCCGAAATACCCTCGAAGAAAGCAACCGTTCTCGGATTCGGAAGGACCGGATTCGGTAACTAAAAATTTCAACTCATTTCTTCATTTGGTCTAGTTTCCGATTTAAGCGCAAAACTCCAAGTAGTCAATCTGACCCTCATTTCGGGCCAAGAGTGCAGAAAGCTGTACGGAGGGGAAGGAGAAGAAGCAACACCGGACGGCATCGACATCAAATCCATGATATGCGCTTCTGAAGTTTTTGGAGGAAAAGACGCCTGTGTCGTAAGTCCTAAATAAGAAACCATACCATAACTTGAATTTTAAGGGCGACTCCGGCGGTCCGATGCTAATCTCGCTTCCAGGCCAATGTCTTCACACCCTCATCGGCATCACATCCTTCGGCAAAGACTGCGGACGTCCCAACACTCCCGGCATCTACACTAAAGTTTCCTACTATTTAGACTGGATTGAAAAAACAGTCTGGCCTTCCATTTAAAATCCAAGACTCTATCGAGTTAATGACACTTGATGGTGGACTTTTCTTGACCTTTATGCTCTCTCCAGATATCACTATGTTTCTTAGCGAGAAAAGTCGCACGAAGAAAAGTCCACGTGTCGAGACACCAGATGAATCAATAAACTCAATTTAGAAATAAGATCAAATTTTACAAATAAAGTTATTGAAAGATACTCAATTTCTCTCGTTATTCAAAGGGAATGTTCAGTTATATAGTTACCTATGATGTAAAATGTAATTAATTAGATACTTACGTCGGATAGGTTTGCACTTAAAATAATTAATATGACTATTGATCTGCAGTCTTTGTATCAATACAAAGCCCTAATTGGGTTATTATTGAAAGCTTACATTTAAGGGGCCGTGAAAACAGTTATTCAATGATAGCTCATAGAAAAATGATCCGATCTGGACCGGACTTTTTTTAAAATGAAGCTTATTTATTTCTCCGCGCATTCCACTAAACTTATTGTAATAAAAATAAATCTTTGTAGTAAAAAAAAATGTTTAAATTTTTTTAAAAACTTTTTAAAGAATTGTTTAGTGAAATGCGCTCCACATAACAAAGAACATAAGTATGCAAATTTTGAATCAATTCCGATGACCCAATCTTTAGTTATCATTGAAATACTATCTCAACAAATTTTGAATCACGCGGGTTTTTCAACGAATCAAAGACAAGTGGGCGGAGAGAACCGGCTCCTCCTGCCAATTAAAGGGGAGGGATGAGTTTTAAATCCTCGTGTTATGCGGGTCGCCCCGCCCTCGCTGTTATGGAAAGACCGGCGCTGGATGGGCCCTTAATATTTTTCTTCAATTTTTAAACAATTGTCCACCTTTTTGGGAAAATTTATCGATTGAGCTTTTGAGTATTTCATCGCCTCGAGAAAACGAATTAATTATCATTTCCGAAAAGGTCGAAAATGTGACAAATTAACGGGTTACGAGGAATGGTGCATTTATTCATAAACGTGGGTCACGATTTGTTCATTTTATTTGGAGCTGAGCTTTTGAGGGAAGGACATGAAATTTTTGTACGAAACTTTTCTCAAAGTGGTGGTTCTAGTTTCTGGAGATGAGAAACTAAAAGTTTTCTCGCTTCAAAGAGCTTTGATGAACGTCCTCGGATTTAATTGGTGGAAAGGTACATTAAAACGTGATCATTATTTTTCTTTAAAATTGTTTTCTAGGAGGAATAAACCTTCCTCTTCCTTCTGTAATCAAGCACCAGTTATACCAGGGGTTGTCCATCTTATTTATGATTTATTCGACCACCCTGACTGTCAAAGCCAGCATCGAAATGATCACCGAGAACGACTTCCAGTACACTCTAAAGATGAACGGTATCATTCTGGCGTTACCATATTTCGTGAGCACGCTAAAAATGTGCTATTTGACCTACATGAGAAGCGAAGTAAGTTCAAAGAGCGAGACCATAATGATTATTTAGCTCATTTTTTTGTTCGAGACTTGCGAAAACATTGGAGATCACGATATCCACAATGGGCCTATAGGTTATGGATATAAATCGTGTGCGATTTATTTTAATTTGCTTCTCATGAATGCTGGGACGTGGACTGCGTATTTTACATTGGTCTATCATGAGATACCGTACAAAACAGACTATCCGTGGTCGCAGGAGAACTTGACTGGATGGTTTTCGGGTAAATATTATGTGGGAGAAACTGAGAGATACTAGAGGTACCTATGATTGTCCGATGATTTGGGGGGTTTGCATTGGCAAGTTCATGGATGAGGCGAGCCCTGTCAACTAGATTTCGTTCCTTTTCAGCTTTAGGGCTTGATTTTTTCTGCGGCGTCCACGCCTGCTTAGTGCACGGTTTGATGGACACCATTTTCCCAATGGCTGTTAGCGCAGTATCGGGACATCTTGACAAACTTTACGCCAAACTGGGACAGCTCGGAAAAGGAAGACGCCAAGACGGGGTCATCATTAACGAATCCATCGAGCTCCACAACAAACTACTTCGGTAAATAACACAATTTTGGATCTTTTCATCATTTATTTTCAGCATCCGCGATATCATTCGAAAATGTTTCGACGAAGTTTTCATAGCTCAATCCGTATACACTGTGATGCACGCTTGCGTTTTGATCTTCGCAGCCGCCAAGGTGAGTCCGAATTTGCCTATTCGGTTAGTTCAATCCAAATATTGACAGGTCAGGGATAAATTTGGAGTTATGATGAGTTCGTTCCCTCTTCTTATGTGCTCATACGCCCAACTTTGGATGTACTGCTCCTACGGCCAAACCATGACTGACAAAGTATCATCTTTTTTTAAAGTTTTTTCTAAATTCATTTCAGTTCGATCACTTGACATTTGCCTCGTACAACAACTCATGGTACCGATGCGACATAAGAACTAGAAAAGCGCTCGTTATGTTTACGGAATCTTGCAAAAGGGCGGTGACGCTTAAAAAGTTTGGGAACATAAGCGCATCCGTTTCGAATTTCCTTCAGGTCTGGACAATATATTAAGATGCAATATGGTAATTTTTTTTCCAGAAATGTCAAGATTCTGTGTCCTTCTATCTTATATTGAAAACGATAACTGATGGAACTGGTCCAAAACATTCTTAAAACTCATTATTTTATTGTAGTAAAAAAAGTAATGTACATTTTCGTTTTTTTAACCTTGAGGCCAAACAGTCTTTTCGATCCAGTCGATGTAATGAGAGACCCTTGTGTAGATCCCTGGGGTGTTCGGTAATCCGCAGTTTTTTCCGAATGATGTGATACCGATTTGGGTTTTGAGGCATCTGCCGGGGACGTCGATGACCATCGGACCGCCCGAGTCGCCCGAACAGGCGTCTTTCCCTCCGTCTTTTTCACCGGCGCAAACCTGCGATGCTGTGTTGATACCAGTCGGTGTTTTGGGATCCCCGACCCCTCCGTAAAGTTCCCTGCATTCGGGACCATTGATCAACGCGATTTTGACTTCCTGCAACGTATTACTGACGTCTCCAACTAAAAGAAAAACAATGAGCACTGCATTCACATATTAAAAAATCCTACCAAAGTCAATTCTTCCAAAACCGGTAACTGTGGCATGAGTCGATGGAATTTCAGACGTAGTGTGCAAACAAGCTGGGGCAACCCAGTCAGTAAACTCGACATTTTTATCAAGAACATAAATAGCGATGTCATTGTAAACAGTTTGCGAATCATAATCAGGATGATTGATCCATTCGACTATATTACGATCCTGGGGCCTAGCGTCGTCTTTATCAGTCGATAAATCCAACTCGCCCATCCTCGCCCACTTGGGCTTTCCTCTAAACAACCAAAAAAATGAATTTTTTTTTTTTTCAAATTAACATAATAATTTACAAATTGCTTATCGTGCAGTGGGCAGCCGTCAATATGTGTCTTTCCGAAATTAAACTTCCTCCGCAATTCCATTCTACTTGGTTTTTCGATTTTCCGTATCCCAATAAAGCCTAAAAAATTAAATAAAAACATTTATTATTTTTTATGAAAACAAATTCGTGTGTACTTGACATTGCATTTTGAAGTGCATTAATTAAAACCATGAGAGCAAAACACCATTAAAAACAACAAACCAACGTGCCGCATGCTTTTCTCATTCAAAATGCGTGAAAATAGAAATTAGTGCCGTTTAAAATAAACAATTCAGTTATTTATGGTTTTAGTTTCGCCCGATTTAGTGCGTAAGTTTGAGCCAGGAAAGAGGGTTTGCCCAGTTCTTTACAGGACGTAAGCGCGTCCACATTTGAGCATAGTGGGGAGCAAAAAGTTGGGAGAATCTAATAGGAAAGTAACCGAATCGAGTAACCTTGGTGCTCAAGTTCTTGAATGCTACAATATCTCCCCTCACTCTCTAGGTACATCTTCCAAGAAAAGGAAGGTGTGCCTGGCACGTGAACAAGCGATTTTTCCGCTACACCTTATGCATACCGGTGTAAACCAGGTAATAGAAGGGTTCAAACTATGGAATAGTGCCGCTGGTATCTTACCATGTTTTTGAAACGTTTAGGAACCGCTTTCGTTCCTCCCACGACTTGAGGTCTTAACGAATTCCGCGTTCTTCTCCTCAAGCAATTTCTTGTGTAATATTGACACTCTTAAACAGGAAAATTATATTTAAATTTCAGGATGTGCCGTGTGCGTTCCCCACCACCATTTTTCACACTCTGCTCTGCACTCACCATTTCTTTATGCAGACGCGCCTGTGCGATTCTACCCCCGACGACAGAACCATACAATTCTTTATCCCAAACTTGCCCGGGTTCGAATTCCTTGTTTACGTTTAGTTTACATACCAAGCCATATTTATAACATCCTGGAAATTCATGACGATTTTAAAATGCTATTCTATCTAAACTGGATCATAAGCAAATGGAGATACCTATTGGTGGGGAAACATCTGGCAACCTAAAAGTTTCTTCCTCCAATGCTAACACTGTGGAGACATTAGTTTATAGACTGGATGTGCTTTCGGTTTTGTCCATCACCATTTTTGGGACTCCACTCACCATTTCTTTATGCAGACGCGCCCGTGCGATTTGACCCCCGACGACAGAAACTTTGAAAATTTTGACCTCATCCCAAATCTGTCCGGGTTCGAATTTCAAGGTAACGTTTCGTTTACAGGTTAAACCGTATTGGAAACATCCTGGAAATTCGAATTGTGTTAAGAATGTTAAAATATTCCCATTGTTAGTCTTTAGTGTATTTCTCACCATCTGTTTATGAGCTTTCGGCTTTGATATATCCCCGCCGACGATCCCAAACGGCGGAATGTCCGTCTCATTAACCTTTCAATACAAGACAACCCAAATATTGCATTTTATTAAGGGTCAACGTACCATATTGGGATGGACTTTGGAACGAGCGTCGTGCCCTCCGACGACGAACTGTTTTGGTAAAACGGTGTCGTTTCGGGGCTGCTCGGACGTGAGGTCGGTCGGGGGCGAAATCGTCGTCGCTATTTGACGAGAGACCCTTATCACGTTAGAGCACTTCTCTCCCCATTCAGCGCATTCTGACAAAATCAATACGGTTTTTTTGATTGTTTTAAATTGTTCGAAATTCAACGAAAATAACGTCACAAATGTTCCAAAGCAATGATTCAACCCTTTTATTGTCTTACCATATTCTTGTGTGCTTTGCTCTTCGAATCTTTCCCTCCGACAATTTTTTTGTGGATAACATCCGTCCCGTTATCGTACTTGGGAGTCGTGGTTGACTCCGTAGTCACATGAACTGTACTCGACTCCACAATAGGGGCAGCCTCTTTTTTCGTGAAAATTCCCAAACTATTCTTAATCCCGGACAAAAAAGATCCGATTTCTCGTTTTCCTCTTAAAATACATTTCCCCGTCAACTCTCGACATTCTACAACGTTTATTTGTTAGTCAGAAAGCCATATTTTCAGCTTTGTACAGGAAAAGCGAAAAAAAAGCGACAAACACATGATTTTTTGTCGAATGCAACACCTACCATGTGTTTGTGCGTTCGTGGGGCGGACGGTCTCCCTCCGGATATAAAAGTGTAAATTTTATCGTCCCAGACGAATGTCGGTGGACGTTTACAATACGACGGTTTACGACTTTTAAAAAACCTGCAGTCTAGAAAAACATTTTCAAAACGTCCATTTCAAATCGACATCCGGGAATTTTTGTCTTTTTTCTTTTTTTCCTAAATGAAATGGTGAAATACTTACTTTTCTCTGAAATCCGCGTGGGTGGAGGCTCGCAGCAAATGATCGGGCTTTGACCGCTGAAGCCGCAAATCGGTGGACGCTTCTCTCGGAAGTTTACGTGCCTGCAGTCATTCGCTGGCCTGCAGATCCAATCGACGCCGTTTACCGTATTACAAATATCGCCTGTAATGAATTAAAATTTACTTTATTGTCAAATAGGGTGTATTGAAATAAATGGCGCTAAAAGAGACCATTGAAGGTATTATAAACATTGAGGTGTACGGATATCGCGAGGAACTGTAGTGAGACTTATTTCCCTGGAGAGGAACTCCAAATAAAGTCAATTGGAGGGGTATTTGAGCTAATGGGAGTAATAAGGAATGACAATAATGGAGGTAATGGGTAAGGAGGGGACAATCGGGGGGTAATATGTATAAAGAGCTTAAGCGGCTTAATACCTTTAGAAGGTAATTGCTAATGTAAAGGGTAGTGGAGATACCGGGGAGTAATACACTCGAGTGGTATTTGATAATAATAGGGTAAAGAGGGTAATGGCAAACATGTAATAAATGGATAATGAGTAATAGTTATAATAGTGAGTGGGGGTAATTGGAGTAATAGAAGAGGGATAGTATTCGTATATTGTGGGGTAATAGGAGTTGGAAGGTAAATTGAAGGTTATCAAAAGATAAGCAGTGGTCTGTAAGTTTATTTTTTCATGGTAGTTACGGTAGTGCATACTCCAGACACTTCCCCTTTTCAAGGGCTTTTAATATTGAAAACAAGAAATAAAAGGTTAAAACCTCAAATTAATTTTTTATTACCTATTTCAAAATAGTGATTTTTAAAACCTGTTCTTGAACAAGGAAAAGAGGATATTTTCAGGGCAAAAAGGGGGAAAGGGAAAATTGATTTATAAAGAGAAAACAATTATAATATATATACTTAGTGTTCTTCATAAAAATTTTTCAAACTATTTTATACCAATTATCAATCACAATCCAATCACAAATTCTGAGAACGATATAACTCTTGACCTGCCCTAGAAATCAATATTTTCTACTTTGATTTTACGTCATATTTTTCATTAGGTTAAATTGTTTTTTCAATATTAAAATTAGTATTGAAATAAAAATTTAAATTTAATTTTTTTTTAAAATTAATTGATGGATGATACCTACCTGGATCTAATCCGAGTAAAGTTTTTTGTGAATTTGTGGCAGAAAAGAAGGCGAAAATACTCAAAAACGAGACTAGGAAGAACATGTTTACGCTGAGGATGGAAGAGAGTCACTGGTTGGTATCTTCCTTAATCTTGAAAGGTCGACTTGTGTGACCCTGACGTCATTCGCCTCGTCTTGTCGGTTTTCCCACGTCTTGGGGGGACCCCATCGACTTTCGTTTAATTGGCTTCAATTATGAATTTCTTATCTCATTCTAAAATCATATTCAAGGAATTTCATTTTTATTTAAAAAAAAATTTATTTTTTTTGACAAACATTGAGTCGGAAAGGCGTCGCCCTAGAGAGGCTTTTCACTTCTTTCCCTCAAAACTTTTCCTTCACATGAAAACTTTTCCTTAATTTAAAACTCGGTGACTGATTTACTTTTACAACAAACTGAGAAATATCGAAGGCCACACGAAGGAGTCGATTTTCTATAAGTCTGGAGCTACCAATGACAACAACTTTCTCAAAATATTTCCTTTGAAACAAACCTCCTTATATGTGGTATGCGTAGGTGGTTTATCATAGGAAGTTTTCCTGTTAATAATGAATTTAATCAATTTCAGCTTTTTCTTCATATAATAAACCATAGGGTTCTCGAGCATTATTCTAGGTTATTAAAGGGCATGTAATAGCCCTAATTCCTGACCGAATGCTATTTAGGAACGCCTCCGAGTAGAGGATTAAAATGAGAACGAGACCCTACTCTAGTTTTAATGGAATAAATTGTCTTTAAAACGACGGAAAATCGAGTTTCCGCATAATTTTTAAACGAGATAATTTGAATCGTACATAGAGATGGGAAAATCGTTAAAACTTTGAATGAAACATCAAAAATCAATTGAGCGATAAAAATCTGGGAGGTGATCGATTCCTTTTTTTCGTTGTTACTTTATGATGTTCGATTCGGTAAGATAGCGTTGGGTTAAGTGCGCAGTAAAAGGATGAAATGTCGTCAGGAAATGACCCGAGGCTTGTTTACGATGTAAACCTTACACCTCTCTCCGAGTGGAATCTCCTGAAATATAAAACGACCTCAAAACCCTGAGCGGTTGCCCTTGCTACTCTAAAATTTAAAAAAACAAAAGGGGTTTTCGTTTCAAAGGATATCGAGAGATAAAGAAAATGAACCCCATGAAAACTAACATCCTTACCAGGAGACCGCGACACCCCAAATCCTCCCCCAAACATGCAACTACATCCCAGGACATTTCCCTTTCTATAGTAGCCTATTCATGGCCACCGCTCGTCTAGCCATTGATGCTCTACAGACCAGTAGCACTCCTCCACATATTCATGCATCTAGCATTCCATTAATGAGATTCCCTCTTACCCTATCTACTTAACAGAGAAACATACTCAAATAGAGGCTTTACAGAGCTCTCCTTATCCACTGAATACTCCCTAACCTCAATGAAATTCCCCCTACTTCCCCCATTCTCCTATCAAAAGTCCAACCCACATCCACATCCTCCCATATCATCCCTCTACATCCTCACCCCACATTCTTAATCTTCCCTCAGTGCGGGAGGGGAAGTTGTGGGGAGACGAGGAGGGGAGGGGAAGTTCTAGGGTGATGAGGAGGGGAGGTTGTGGGGGGATAAGGATGGGAGGTTGTGGGGTGATGAGGAGGGGAGGTTGTGGGGGATGAGGAGCGGAGGTGGTGGGGGATGAGAAGGGGAGGTTTTGGGGGATGAGGAGCGGAGGTGGTGGGGGATGAGAAGGGGAGGTTGTGGGGGATGAGGAGGGGAAGTTATGGGGGGATGAGGATGGGAGGTTGTGGGGGGATGAGGACGGGAGGTTGTGGGGGGATGAGGAGGGGAGGTTATGGGGGGTGAGGATGGGAGGTTGTGGGGGGATGAGGAGGGGAGGTTGTGGGGGATGAGGAGGGGAGGTTGTGGGGGGATGAGGTGGGGAGGTTGTTGGGGGATGAAAAGGGGAGGTTGTGGGGGGATGAGGAGGGGAGGTTGTGGGGATGAGGAGGGGAGGTTATGGGGGGATGAGGATGGGAGGTTGTGGGGGGATGAGGAGGGAGGTTGTGGGGGATGAGGAGGGGAGGTTGTGGGGGGATGAGGAGCGGAGGTGGTGGGGGATGAGAAGGGGAGGTTGTGGGGGATGAGGAGGGGAAGTTATGGAGGGATGAGGATGGGAGGTTGTGGGGGGATGAGGAGGGGAGGTTGTGGGGGGATGAGGAGGGGAGGTTATGGGGGTTGAGGATGGGAGGTTGTGGGGGGGATGAGGAGGGGAGGTTGTGGGGGATGAGGAGGGGAGGTTGTGGGGGGATGAGGAGGGGAGGTTATGGGGGTTGATGATGGGAGGTTGTGGGGGGATGAGGAGGGGAGGTTGTGGGGGATGAGGAGGGGAGGTTATGGGGGGATGAGGATGGGAGGTTGTGGGGGGATGAGGAGGGGAGGTTGTGGGGGATGAGGAGGGGAGGTTGTGGGGGGATGAGGTGGGGAGGTTGTGGGGGGATGAAAAGGGAGCGGAGGTGGTGGGGGATGAGAAGGGGAGGTTGTGGGGGATGAGGAGGGGAGGTTGTGGGGGGATGAGGAGGGGTGGTTGTAGTGGGATGAGGAGCGGAGGTTGTGGGGGATGAGGAGGGGAGGTTTGTGAGGGGACCCTAACAAATAAACGAATAAAACATAAAACTAGACGAACTTATTCAGACCTTTCCACCCCACCCGAGATGGAAGATAAAAGACGTAGTGAAGAACAAGTGCTTAATTTATCAACGACCAAAGAAGAATGTCGTCATTTTCTTTATAATAGACTTGTAAATAAAAGAGACATTTTACGCTAGTCGAGCCTCCCCCTTAACCCAGGGACCTCAGACTCCTTATTTCCTTCGGAAGGGGTGGGCAATTTAACTTTCTGTTTGTTCCAACCGCCGTGGTTTATCTCGGAGCGGTTTAAAACCTTCAACTCTTCGCCCTTTACCCCCCTCACCGCCTTCCATCCCTTTTCCTCCTGCATTGTTTCACAAACCTAAACAATTAGAAAACAGACCGAAGCCTAAACCTCAACCTTGTCTTGAAGGAATCGTTAAAGAAAATTGCCACTATTACTAAACCTGGCCTTTGTAGTTTTAATAAAGACTAGAAACCTCAAGGTAGGGTTGCCAAATTGAAAAAAAATTTATTTTGCGTCGTTTTTAAACGTCCTTTTACGTACTTATTGGTCAATTTTCAGTGATTTTCAGAAAAAACATTGTTTACTTGTAGTTAATAAAAAAAAATAATAAAAAATAAAATAAAATAAAAAAGCAGTCGTTTTCCTTATTTTCATCGATTCAATCTTGTGTCTCGTTTATCGTCCAAAGTTGAAAGCTAAACAGACTCTTTTTTTTAAATTTATTATTTACATTGTACCTTTTGAATAATTAAATTCTTTCCAGTTCGTAGATTGGAAAATATATCAAGGACTTTTTAAATTATTTATACTTTCTCTTCGGTCTTAATCACGATATTTCAAATATTGAGGGGGCACAAATAGGTTCGTTTTTCAAGTAAGACATCATCAATAATTGATTTGTATTTTGATTTTGTTTACCCTTTAGAGGGGAAAAATAAGTATTATAGGGCATTTCTGTATAATTTATAAGGTTTTTTACACCCTCAAAGGTACTCTCCCCACCACCTTCCTCAACTCTTATGTCCACTTGACGAGCAATTATTGACGATCAATAGGACGAAGTAAATTTAAATAAAATAATTAAAAAAGTTTCATTCAATAAAATTTCAATTTCAAAAAATTTTTATAAAATAAAAATTAAAGAGTATTAAATTTGCTACAAATTTGACCTAGTAAGATTTTGTAGGACCAAACGTTTCTGAGCTACAAGGCGGTAGCTCGGAGTAAATTTTTTTTTAAATTGACCATTTCCCATTGCTGTTGATCTTTAATTGCTTTTAAATAGAAATTGAATTCTCTACAACGTTTACTTAGTACACCGCTTATTTTCGACTTTTCTAAAATATGACTTTTTTCATCCCGAAAATCCCGCTTTTTTGTCGCCTCGTAGCTCAGGAACGGTTGGTCGTACAAAAAATCTTATTGAGTCAAGATTTCGGAAAATTTTATAGGCTTTAATTTTGTTTTTATAAAATTTTTTAAAATTTCAATTTTTGAATGATTTTTTTTTTAAATTTACCTCCACCCCACCCTATTGATCGTTAACTGCTTTTTGAGAGTTGTTTTTACAAGTTAATTAAATTCTCTACAACTTTTACTAAGTACACTTTTTTGATTAGATGACTTCTTCTGCCCTTTAGAGGTCAAAATAGAAATCCCCGCTTTTTTTGCGACGTAGCTCAGAAACGGATAGTCCTACGAAAAAATTATATTGGTTTAAAATTATAGAAAATTTAATTATCTTTAATTTTGTACAAATAATTATTTCGCCTACGACTAACATTTTTCGAGATAATGCAGAAAAAAAGAAAAAATCACCTTAAAAACGCTCCAGACGCCAAAGCGAACGTGTTTCGCTTGGGGACTTTTTTGTGGTTAATCAGGGGACCAACCCCTACACATTTCAGTAAATAAACAAAATACTTTTAACTCCTAGGCTCAGATTGACTGGACTACCCCCATTCCATCCTATCCATGGCCATCTAATCTTTCATTCACGAGATTTCCTCTGTCCCTATCCACTTGATAGTGAAACATTAGGCCATAGCCTCCTCTCTCCGTCCCATCCAACCCCCAAACTACCCAACTAGACCCCCCTGCCATAAATCTTCCTGATTTCGACGATTTTAATTTTAAAACAAAATTAATTTTTGAATGTTGAAGTAATTTTGAGTACTTACACGTTTAGGTGATCACGTGTCTCATTAAAGGCCCTCAATTTTTATTATCTACCCCACCCACTTATCCACCAAATCTTCTAACTCATCGCTTTCTCCCCCTCAGAGATAAGAAAATTTTAAAGAAATCAGAGCTCTTTTTATTGTTATTCATTTTATATTAAAAAGAAAATGGTTGAATTCTCCGGAGACGAGGGGTCGTGGAAAATTTCTATTGAAATGACAGGCTTGAATATAAGGAGAATTAATTTAAACACCGGGCCCCGTCAATCATTCACAGCAACTCCCGCCTCTTATCCATCAACGAGTCTGTAAAGAGTAGTAGAAAAGGATGGGAGAGGGTGAACGGGGTGTGAAAAGAACGTTTTTCCATTTAATTTAAACCAACAAAGGGCATCGATTTATTATTTTTAAATAAAATTTTTTTTTCAAGGATATGAAGACTTTGATATTAACCCTCTTTTTCATTTCCAATGATCATAAAATTATTATTTTCTTTTCACAAAGATTGGACTGAATCTTCACCAGATGGTTGGCAACTCTCTGCATCCCATCATGCATTCGCAAGGACACATCTTTTGTTCATAAAATTAATTTAAAAAAAAAAAAAAAAAAAAAAAAAAGGCAAAATTAATGCCATTTAATCTTTAAAAAAACTCGTCAAAATGAACATTCTAAGAGTTAATTTTTCATTAAAAAAAAAAATCCGCTAAAAACTTCAAATCAAGTAAAACCTTGATTTCGAAGTTGAAGAGCCAAGTTTTCGTCAAAACCTCAAAATCAAAATTTATAAAGTCAAATTTTTTTTCTCAAAAAACATGAAAATCAAGGTTTTAAGAGACATTTTTTCGTCATAAACCTTAAAATCAAAGTTTTAAGGGACAATTTTTCGTCAAAAAAACCTCAAAAATCAACGTTTTAAGAGATAATTTTTCGTCAAAAACCTCAAAATCAACGTTTTAAGAGACACTTTTTCGTCAAAAACCTCAAAATCAACGTTTCAAGAAAAACGTTTTCGATAAAAAAAACCCCCCTCAAAATCAACGTTTTAAGAGATAATTTTCGTCAAAAAACCTCAAAATAAACGTTTTAAGAGACAATTTTTTCTCAAAACCAACTCTTTAAGAGACACAATATTTTCGTCAAAAACCTCAAAATCTACGTTTCAAGGGACATTTTTCAATCTTAAAGTCAAATTTTTAGGGACAGATTCTCGTCAAAAAAAAAAAAAACAACTCAAAATCAACTTTTTAAGAGATTATTTTCGTCAAAAAACCATCAAAATTAAAGTTTTAAGAGATAATTTTTCGTCAAAAACCTCAAAACCAACGCTTTTAGAGACACATTTTAGTCAAACACCTCAAAATCAACGTTTTAAGGGACATTTTTTCGTCATAAACCTTAAAATCAAAGTTTTAAGGGACAATTTTTCGTCAAAAAAACCCTCAAAATTAACGTTTTAAGAGATAATTTTCGAATTAAAAAAAATCAAAAAAAATCAACGTTTTAAGAGATAATTTTCGTCAAAAACCTCAAAACCAACGGTTTAAGAGACACTTTTTCGTCAAAAATATCAAAATCAACGTTTTAAGAGATAATTAAAAACCTCAAAATCAACGTTTTAAGAGATAATTAAAAACCTCAAAATCAACGTTTTAAGAGACACTTTTTCGTCAAAAACCTAAAAAAAAAAAAAAGTTTAAGATAATTAAAAAAAACCCCTTAAAATCCTAATCAAAACCTAGTGGTTCGCCCCCTCCTGAAAAATTCCTACTACCAACAACACCAACCAATCCATTCTATATTCGCTACTTTCACAATATTGCCTGTCCTTAAAATTTTAATTTTTCAACTCTTAAAGACATCTCTTTCCTTTTTTTAATTATTTACTTCTTTCGTGTCGCTCGCTCAAAACAAAAGCCTCCATTTCTCAGGTAGAGACTGAATTTTTAATCATCATTGTGCCCTCCGAGAAAATATTTAAAAACGTAAAAATTGTTTTTTCTTTTCAAGTATTTGGGGTAAAGAATCCGACCTAGTTTAAAAAATATATAATAGGTCGATAATGAAATTTTTGTTCCCTTTTTAATGAAGCTTCTCTAAAGAATGACCGTAAAAGCCAAGAAAGCAAAGGAGGGAGGGAAAAAAAAAATTCAATTGCAAACTTTCTATTAACGAGGTAAAATGAAGCCAATCAAAAGATGGCGAGGGGAAGGTGGGCAATCAATTTTGAATACCGCTTTTGTTTGATTCATCCTTCAACAAATAATTGAAAGAAAAGGGAAAAATTTACAGAGTGGACAAAAAAGGTTGTTTTCTTTCGTTTTTAAACGTTTCTCGTGATAAAAATATCGGAAAGTTGAGAAGGGACACAATTGGCAATAACTTGATGAACGAGGGGGGTTCTTTGAGGAAGTTTTCGTCGGTAGCAGCTCCTGACAAATTTTTGAATTTGTTGAATTTTCCAGGCCATGTTGATGATTTTAATTTTCTGCGAGGAATTGTTCAAACGTTCTGTCTAGAAAACGGTTTTAATTTTTGCAGATTGTGTTTTAACATGAATATACATGAAAATGGCGGGAAGTGAGCTAACTGGGTTGAATATCAAGTCTGTTACAGAGTCCTCCCTCTCCTCTTCTCCTCCACCCTCTACCCTTCAACCACTTTAGCCGGGATGGTCGAACGTGACCAACTTATCCGAAGCTTATCTCGACACCTGATAAGAAGCGAACTTTTCTGCAACGCGCGGATCGAAAAGATTACACCAGACGATTTACTCCTTATTCAAGACACCCACCTTCTTTTTCTGCTAAATAGACCGGTTTAAAAAAAAAATAAAAACTTTTTTTGACCCCAAAAATTTCATTTTTTAATTTTTTCCATTTTGTGATTTTAGACTACTTTTAGAGTGAGAAGCAAGAATCTGAGGATTTGAAAACAATTTTTACTGCCACACCAGGGGGGGACCCTTTCCCTACTTTTTGACCCAAAATTTTCAATTTTTGATTTCGTCCATTTCGTGGTTTTAGACTGCTTTTAGAGTGAGAAACACGAATCTGAGGATTTGAAAACAATTTTTACTGCCACACCAGGGGGGGACCCTTTCCCTACTTTTTGACCCAAAATTTTCATTTTTTGATTTCATCCATTATGCGGTTTTAGACTGCTTTTAGAGTGAGAAACACGAATCCTAGGTCCGTTTTTCGATTATTAAACATTATTTTCGGCCATAAGTTGGGAGGGACATTTCCCTGCCTTTTTGACCAAAAATTTTCATTTTTTGATTTCGTCCATTTTGTGGTTTTAGACTGCTTATAGAGTGAGAAAAACGAATTCTAGGTCGGTTTTTCGATTATTAGACATTATTTTCGGCCATAAGTTGGGAAGGCCATTTCCCTACTTTTTGACCCAAAATTTTCATTTTTTGATTTCGTCCATTTTGTGGTTGTAGACTGCTTTTAGAGTGAAAAACACGAATCCTAGGTCGTTTGTTCGCTTATTAGACATTATTTTCGGCCATACCTTGGGAGGACATTCATTTTTTGATTTCGTCGATTATGCGGTTTTAGACTGCTTTTAGTGTGAGAAACACGAATCTGATGTCGGTTTTTCGGCCATACCTTCCTACCTTTCTGACCAAAAATTTTCATTTTTTGATTTCGTCCATTTTGTGGTTTTAGACTGCTTATAGAGTGAGAAAAACGAATTCTAGGTCGGTTTTTCGATTTAAAGACATTTTTTTCGGCCATACCTAAGGGGGGTGGATAGGAAGTCTTTCCCTACTTATTGACCCCAAATTTTCATATTCTGATTTAGTACATTGTGTGGGTTTTAGGTGGTTTTTAAATTGAAAAATGCAAAATTGCAAATCTAAGGTTGTTTTGTCTATTTAGACGACTTTACATTCATTTCACAACACTAGGAACACAACAAGGCTGGTTTTCTTAGTATATTGTGATAGAATTTTTTTATAGTGAAACATTATCCATCTAATAAATTAGTCCCTTAAGTATCGTTGAGAATTCAATCAACGGTCATCCATCAAGTTCACTATCAAGAATCTGACCCAATTCTAAAATAAGCTAATTAATTGATAAACATGAAGAAAGGAGAGTGTAGGAAAAAAAAATGCTTTGATATTTTCGTGAGGGAATTGGGGGAATTCAATTTGTAGGAAGCCAAGATGACCTCCTTGAGCACTTCTCGCTAAGTACGAAGCCGGACTTAATCACATTAAAGCTTCCCCCGCTTAAAACAGTGAGTTAAGGAACGGGCGACACTGAATTCACTTTAGCGCCTCCCCCTTCTTCCCGTGGAACCTGGAAGGGGAGTAAAAGGGCCTTAATTTCGAAATTATAATGTAATTTATTATCCGAGTCGGTTTGAGAATGTCGGAATGACCTTAAATGGGATTAAACATTGTTATGAACATTGTGTACACGTGAGGGGGTATATTTTCCCGAGGATGGAGGTGAGAAAAAAGATTAATGTCCATTGAGTTAAGAGTTCAGCACGCCCTTTGGAATTAGTCTAGCGGTAATTCGGATTAACTCACCCGCTATGCTAATGTAATTAAAAGTCACAGTTTTTGGGGGAGAGCCTCTTGAGAATCCGAAAGAGTACGTGGGTTAACTCGGTAAAATCTTTAATTGTAGTCGAGGGGCCTTTGGTCTTAAAACTGCCCCCTCAACGACTTTTAGGCGACCACAATATTATTTTCATCCATCCGGTTAATTACCGTTATGGGTCAAAGAAGCTTGTTTTGCAACGGGATTCGATTGGAGTTGTTGAACTAAAAAGCGTATATCTTCAAAATCCAAGATTTTTTTTAACTTTCTCAAAAAGCGAGATCTTCACCAAATTTGCACCATTTGGAAAGCATCTTAGGAGGTGGGGGTACGAAAGATTTCCGCCTCCCCAACTTAGGTTATGGCTAGGATGGCGGCAGCGTCCCCCCACAAAAAATGTATAAAACCAAGATTTTGGTAGAATCCCCGAATTTCTTAGTTTTTGAAGCTTTTTTCTGCTATAGGAATAATTAAAGATGTTGCAAGTTTGAATCCCACCTGAATCCACTTCGTATTTTCTTCTTTTCTGTTAGTTTGATTACATAAAAAGTCATCATTGGTGAATTTACCAATGAAATTTACCATCTTTAGTAAAGGAACCTTGTTTGAAAACTAAAATTTCCCGTACAGGGAGGACCTGCGCTTTAACTGTGGGGCGTCGGTGTCCTGGAGGCGGCGGTGCAACAGTTTGAGAAGAGCTCTCAGTTATTTTATTCACCCCATTCTGTGTGGACCTTTCCCTTCTCAAATATTCAATCAAATTTTAAAACACGATACGTAAGTAAAAATTTTTTTTAAATTTCTTAAAAAGTTTTTATGCTTCAAATTGTTTATTCGTTATAATTCATTACGATTTTATTATAATTTATTATGGTGCATAATTGCAACAAGTTTTGATTTGGAATAAAATTCTGTAAGGCTTCGATTTCTACTTGCGGTAATGCAGCCCTTCTCTACTATCCCCAGGGGGGTGAGGCTATGCTCCTGAAATACGAAATGTGGTAGAGTATAAAAAAACATCAAATATGGCTTGGCTAGGTTTTAAATCGGACCAGCCTTAGTTGGTAGATTTATCGAAATAGGCGTCTCCGAAGCGGTTAAGCTCTTTTTTTAGCTTTCATTGACCGTTTCCAAACTTTTTTGCCCCAAAATTTTCATTTATTATTTTCGCCCAAAATTCCTTTTGTTGACTTTTAGGTACTTTTTTGTACAATAATTTTTGTTTTGTTTTATTAATAAATTCAAGTGGAATTATTCTGTTGCGATGTAATCCATCAGATAACATTAGCCCTTTAGAGATCTAAAAAAATATTTTTCAGTTATTGTAGGAATTTCATTTTCATCGGAAAAGTTAATAAAAGTAAATTAAAAACAATTTATTCTTCGTAATTTTATAATCCATTTATATATGAAAAATGCTTTAATTAAAAGGATTGGGCTGAAAAAGCCTTTGATGGATATTCGATAAAAATGTAGTTTTCCTAAGGATACGCTAACCATTTAAACTTTGTCGGTTGGTACCTTAAAGTGGTCCGATCGATATGGTAATAGTCTGAATGTCATTATGTAGTTAGAAGGGTCATCCCTTTTGATCTGCTATACCTACTTCAAAACATCAAAGACTTATTATATATTTTACTTTAAAGCTAAAAGTTTGTTGAAAACTTTCTTTCTTAGGGTAAATTTATTATATTTCTCTAAGATGATTATTGATTTTTGGCGGTAAAAAATCCTGTTGAAAAGTTATTCCTGGATATAGATCGTGCAGCACTCATGACGTTATCATGAGGTGGGCATGGGAGCACATCAAATTATTGTGAAAGTTTTTTTTCCCCCAAGGCAATTTAAGACCTTTTTTTAGTAAGAATGAAAAACAATATCCTTTCTTTCTAGGCCTAGAGGAGTTACGAAGTCGCTTGTCTCTGACACGAATAGGTGACACTTAAATCTTCACTTGGAGCAAAAACAAATAAACGGGGTTTAACGCTAGGATTTAGATTACTGTTGTAAAAAGTGGTGTTTTCTTTGATATTAAAAATGGTTGAAAATAAAATTGTATTAATGGAAGAGATTGTGGATTAGTGTTTCCTTTGGGGACTAAAACAGGGTTTTAATCCATTACCTCGTTCTCTCATAATTGCATATAATTCGATTGTGAAGAGGCAATCTCTTAAGGGTAGGCTCTTAAGTCTGAGAATGGCGGCTGCAATGTTTACACGTCGTCAACTTCCAGTGAACATTCGGTTGATGAGTCTTATATAGGGTAGTTTTTGATGGAAGGGGGTGTTTGGTGCTTCTCCAGCTGGGTAAATTCGCATCAACGAGGGTATCCTAGACTATCTTCACGAGAGTTTCCCTTCAGTAATCTCGCTATCGAATGATCTTTCCCTTAAACGGAGTGTCGGCCCTATCTGAAAGACACCCTCGACTTCATAACGACTTCGAAGATAGTTCGCTGAAACCTATCTTACCCCTTTAACTCTTTCGGAACTTTTTATGGAAATTAATTGTACATTAAGATAAAACAGAAACATGAGATACATTCCATTGTAATTCAAGAGCTGGATAACCGACGAGCTAAGGTTTCATTAGGTTCTTGGTTTGGATAACTTTCTCATAAAACGGCGGTTTTTCTCCAATGTCCTAAAAAAATATATATATATATTTTTTTTTAGCGGATTTCCGGAGGAAAGCAGGCTATTGGGGCCGGCCTCACGGCGGCTTTCGGCTTAGAGGCTTATATATTCGTGATCAGGACGATCTCCTGATCACGAAAATATAGGTCATTCCCAATCTTGGCGATATATATATATATATATATATATATATATATATATATATATATATATATATATATACTATATATATAATATATAAATATATATATATAATATATATATATATATATATATATATATATATATATTTATATTTATATATACATATATTTATATATGTACCGACGCGATAACTCGAGCTAGGATTGTTGAATTAAACGAGACTTGGTATTAGAGCTTTTGTTTCACCAGGTAGAAGGCCTATTGAAAATGGCTTGAATCGAGAAAGCGGTTCTGGTACTTCGCTTAGGGCATAAAGGGCATTTTCGTGATTTTCTCGGAACCTGAAGGTTTGAGATGGTTAAAAATCGTGACGGGAAAGTCCTAGGGGCCGAGGATCATAGTTAATAGCAGTTCAAATTTCAAAATCGGTTCTGGGACTTGTCTAAGGGGCCTAAATGGAATTTCGTGATTTTCTTGTAACCTTAAGGTTTGAGATGGTTGAAAATCGTGATGGGAAGGTCTGATGATCCGCAGACCGTATTAAGAACGGTTCAAATCACGGAAGATGTTCTGGGACCCACATTAAGGGGCCTAAATGTAATTTCGTGATTTCTTCGATACCGGAAAGTTTGAGATGGTTCAAAATGGTGACATAAAAATATTATGGCCCGAGGACCATAGTAGAAGACAGTTGAAATCGCCTATGCGGTTCTGGGACTCTCCTCGGAAAACTAGGACATCAAGGCAAACTAGGACAAACTAGGCGCTGGCGGGGGAAACTAGGACATCAAAGATAGGCTTAGGGAAGGCCTTTCCGGAGGAAATCCGCTGCTTCTCGAGGCTGCCTCGAGGCTTTTTTTTTTTAAATTTCATTTGAATTTTAGTTTTAGAATACATTAATATAGGTCACTAATTATTAATTGTTAATTGCTTCTCGATAGTTGATTTTAAATGGAAATTGAATTCTCTTTTAGATGGAAATTGAAGTACACTTTTTTGATTAGGTAACGCCTTACCCGCTGTTTTCCGAGTTTTCTAAAATTTGACTTTTTTCATAGGAAAAACTCGAAAATCCTGCTTTTTTGTCTCCTCGTAGCTCAGAAACCTTTGGTCCTACAAAAAATCTTAGTAAATTTAATCTGTAGAAAATTTTATAAGCTTTAATTTTGTTTTTATAAAATGTTTTGAAATTTCAATTTTTGAATGAAATTTTTTTTTGAAATTTACCCCAACCCCCGCCTATGATCGTTAATTGCTTTTTGAGAGTTGTTTTTACAAGTTAATTAAATTCTCTACAACTTTTACTAAGTACACTTTTTTGATTAGATGACGTCTTCTGCCCTTTAGAGGTCAAAATAGAAAACCCCGCTTTTTTGCGACCTCGTAGCTCAGAAACGTGTGGTCCTACGAAAAAATTATATTAGTTAAAAACTATAGAAAATTTAATTATCTTTAATTTTGTACTTAAAATCTTTTCGCCTACGACTAACGGTTTTCGATATATTGCAGAAAAAAAGAAAAAAA